>BPTQ01000003.1:157878097-157893236 GCA_019973895.1 Chrysanthemum seticuspe
TAAGTTATTCTGAACTTATTCTGATGAACAACGACATTGTCACAGGCACCAAGATGGCAAATATATATGTTATATACCTCCTGCAATACTTGAGCATGTGAGTAGTTATGTTCATTTATGATCCCATTTTTGTTTCAATGAGTTGGATGTGTAAAAGTGTTGAAATTATAATAGTTCCTTGCAGTACTATTCCATGCGAGTTTTTGTGGTAATGAGAAAGAAAAAAGCATATGAAGAAACATAGAAAAAAACACATGTCATAGAGCAGCAATGTGGCAAGGGGGGAGATGAGATCTTTGCATTGCATATAAACTGGTAACATCTTTAATGATGCCATCAGCCCACGAACAAAACAATAAGAAAAACTATAAAACCCATTTCACTACTTTTCAGTTTCTGTAGGTATGCATGTTTCAGAGCATTTATAGTACTTTATTTAGTAGCGATGTAACATAGTAAGCATATATAGCATGAAAAAATATTGGTATAATCATAATACCTAAACAAAATAGATGTAATAAGAGCTTGAAATGTTTTTTTTTAAATTATTATATCTTGGCAATTTAACTGATCCCATGAAAGTGTAGATGTAATGTTGAAAAGTTACCCATGCTTAGACCACAAACTCCCATTTTCCCTTAACCTACTTCACAATCTAACCAATGTAGAAGTAGCTCTTCCTAATAAAAGCAAATCACTCACACATAACAATTTTGACCCGCTCTGCATAAATGGCCTCCTGTGTTTGGGTGTTTGGGTTAGGTTACTCATAAGCCCAAAGAAATGCATTTAGGGGGTTTTTGGGTTAGGTTACTTATGGGTTTATCGGCTTATTGATATTTTGGAAAGCTAATAAGCTCATTGTTTCTGGGCTTATTAGCTTATCTACTTAACCTTATGGCTTATTTAAATCTCTGCAATAACAAAGATTCCAAATTAATGGTCATCAAATAGGTATTTTTTGGTCCAAGCGATACTATGGTTCATTTAAAGTGATATCAACCAAATGATGAAGTATTTAGACTCCGTACAGGACAATGATATAGGCTATAGGTATGGAAAGTGCAACACGATTGACCACTACATTGCGAAAAGTTATTACAAAACAGTGGATTTTAGGCTCAAAGCTAGAGGGACTGATTATGATTTCATATACAAAATAGATGATTAACCATAATTGTTTATGTCAAAAGTAATAAGAAGAAATCACAAAAAGATTATACGATGGTTGCTGAAATCAGAAATAACAAATTAAATAGCAGAGGATAACTATCATGTTATAGATTCTAACTTTTTATGATGTATAAAGTTTTTCTTAGATTTCTTGTGTTTAGATCGTATACTCACAAATTAAATCAAACATCCATTAGCTGACGTGTTTTGTTTAGGCTTATTAAGGGTCTTAACCTCATCCCGTTAGAGAACTTTACCTCACTTTCGGTGATGCAAGAAGTTAGATCTGTGATGACTAACAAATATAGTGAAGGTTATCCCAGTGCTAGATACTATGGTGGAAATGAGTAAGCAAACAACTTCTGTTTTAACCATATAGATCGTTTGTCCTTCAATGATTCAGTCGAAACCAAGATGTAGATTTTTTTTGTCTGTATGTTTATTGACATGGCAGAAACGTTGTGTCAGATGCATGCCTTGGAAACCTTTTGGTTTGATCCAGCAAAATGGGAAGGTACTTACATCTTACTCATTTCGTTAAATGATAAGAACTCGAAACTCATGTTCCATGTTCATAACATATGTGATCATACATACCCACAATGTTTCTAATTCTGTTATATGATGTAGTGAACGTGCAACCTCTTTCAAGGTCACCAGCTAACCTTCAAGTGTACACTGCCTTATTAAAGGCACATGACAGAATCATGGCTCTTGATCTTCCTCATGGTGGACATTTGTCGCATGGTTATCAGGTACTTAACCATCCATTCATTCTTATATAGCATGCTGCCCATCCTACTACAAAGTCCGTCTGATTCTATATTTTGTTTACTTTTCAAACCGATACAAATAAAATATCAGTGGTATCTATCTTTTTAGAGACCATGCCTTACAGATTAAATGAGAGCACTAGATTTACTGGTCAATGTTTTGGGAATCCTTCAATATTGACAAGGTAATGTGATGAGACATAAAATTTTTTATATGCAAAAGCATTATCATTTATAATTTTTTTTAAATAACCACAAAGATTACGAGTGAAATAATAACCATGTGATCATGTGAAATTTATTTTAAATTGCAGGTTGTTCCTGGATTTGGGCATTGTGTTTTGTGAATTTTGTGTAATGACTAATCTATGTTTCTGGTTTTGTTCACAGGACATGGTGGGAATGTCGTGGCTTCATGCGTATACACTCTCTTGATGATGTTGTTATTGATGCGTATGTACACTCTCCCGTAAGTGATCCACATAATGACTTCAAAGGAAAAAATGTATTCACGGAGACAAACAATACCAATACAGTGGTATCAAATCTTGGTTATCGGGGGGAGTATCACTAAGAAGTTCTTGGTGCAAGTTGTAACTTCTTGATGCAAGATTGAAGCGACCTCGACCCCATCTCGATGACAAGGTTGTATAACTTTATTTGAGGTTCATCGTTTATTCTTGCAATAGAATTCAATGAATGAGCCTATAACAGGAATGATGTTCTTTATGTTCTTTCAAGCGTATAAATAGGGTTAATGTTTGAATTATATTGGTGCATGGGTAATTGGGTATGTACTTAGATAGTTAGTTTTACAAATTTGTAAATTATAGCCTTTAGCCATGCTGACATAATAATATTCCAGGACAAAAAATAAGCTAAATGTGAACTTTCCAAGTGTAACACGTGGGGTTGCTGATCCTCTGTTGCACTCCAATTCAACGGAGCCACAATCACCTATTTTGCACGGCCCGTGACCTGACCAAACATTCCTTTGGAACTTGAAACGAAAAGTGATCCGTGACCTGTTTGCGACTGGTCCTATACATGCTTTTCTAACAAAAAATAGAACAATCTTCTAGGAGAGTATTCGAGGGCCACTGTGGAACCGGCTACGTGTTTGAAAACTAAGGTGCATCCTCTATTTTCACCTTTATAATCTTTGACTCTTTGTTTTAACTTTTTATCACACTCTTCTTTCATTTTCATCTCGATACGTGTAGCTGATGCTTGCATACCAGAAAAAATTGTTTAGTTTTAGCCATTTCAGTTTGATTTAGTTTGAGACAAGGGATGCTTTTGTAATGAATGTGACTTTGAACATGGAGTTGAATTCAGTTTGGTAATAAAATAGTTTATGCATTCGTATTTGTCACATTATTACAAGCTGATTTAGGTAAAATTAAGAAAATTTGCTTTGTTTCTGCTCTTGACTTGCCGAGATATATAAATATTATGCAGCTGAACAATCATAACTCATAGTAGCAATATGCCGGTATAGGACTCACTGGCACTTGAATTGCGCCACTTCGATATTTTATTTCCACGTTCAGGTAGGTTTTGTGATAATCTCCTTAACACCCACCTTCACCGAAGAGGAAAATGATATCCACAAGTGAATAAATTTAATATGGGTCAGATGAGTATATCATTCGAAGAAAGAAAACTTTAACAAATTAGCCAGTGTGGTCATCATAGATAGTGTGTCTGGATGCATTTAAGCCACATGAGCAGTTTTAGATTATTTAAGAACTTAAAATTAGTAATAGTGACTTACGCGTGAGGTCTGCATACTGATATTCATAGCCTTCCATAATAATGGTTTTGCCAATCATTTTGAAGGCTATTTGTGCATCTGCGAAGAAGATAACTGGAGAGAGGATTTCTTCCTATTTATGACCATCGAACAATCACACTAAACCTCAAATCATCATAGAGACCAAAATCAAGCTATTGATGGTAAGATCATCATTGGGACAAAAAATTCATTATTCTGGTTGTGACATTTTGGGATGATCATTAAGGTAGCTAATGCAAAATTACAATTTGGAGTTTCTCTTTCAATTCTAAAAATATGGATGAGTTATGTTCATCTGTGAAAATCATATAACGGAATTTGCTTATTTTTTTCAAGTTTTGGTTATTCATGTAAATAAATAATGTTTCAGTAATAAATTTTTTATGCCTCTCGCATTAACTTCCATGTAAAAAGGCGGTTTCGAGCAGCATGTATGTGTTTTCATATACTTTTTCCATTTTTCACATTTATATTATTTAGTAATTGTTACTTATAGAACCATTTGAGGAAGAATTAGTGAATTACTATTATGTAGATCCTGGAAATGAAATACTTTGTTTGTTTAATATTAATTTTTTAAACGTGATTGTATCAAGCATTTTACTACTTTTCTTCTTTAAAGAATTATTAAAGCTAGCCGCCTATCGGGTGAGCCTTGAGGCTATACAACTAATTATGCAACATGTTTGCTTAAAATAGAATAGTTATGCAGCATGTTAAGATACCATACGCAACTAACAGATGTGCATTTTGTTAACTCTTTTTTTTAGAATTTATCATGATTTGTTTTTCTTATTTAGTAAGTATTTTATTATAGTTTCTCATGTTTAATGTTGCGGATGTTGTGAATATACATGCCTTATTGGGAATTCTGCCGTGCGTGAGACAATAAATATAGCTAACCAAATTACCCCAGCAGCAGATCGAAGCACAAAAAAAGGCCCAAACAGTCAGGAACGTGTACAAGAAGCTTGATTATTGATAATCTCAGGCAAGAAACTCATCCATTTACAACTTCTGTAAATGCACCACACAAAAAAAAACGTGGATCATACCAAATATTTTAAACTTATGACAGCTGAAAACATATCTTATTTACCATGTGGGATGACATGGCAAAAAGCTTTGAATAAGAGATATTTGAACTTAGGGATAAACAGTGATACTTGCTCTCAGATCATGTCGGGTTAAGAGGTAGAAATGTAAATACTTTAAAGTGTAATGCGTATAATATATCTTTGTGTGTGACGAGGTGGTGTTATGGAGTTTGGTCGGGTAAATGACAAAGATGGCTTAGGAGTCGCAACATACCTATTATGTAAACATGATGATTATCATTATTCCTTAAAAATAGTGATACCTTTTTTATAACCATTTCAAGTGTTTTAATTTTTTAACGCCATGTATGGTATGTGGTATGTAAACATAATCCTACGAAAGCAAACTTAATATCAACTACCTATGAAATAACGTTTCTAAGATAATCGATAGCTTTAAAAATCATAGACATGACACATAAATACTCCATTCGTCTCAAAATAAGTGTCATGTTTGATCTCCTTGATATAAATAAATTTGTTCCAGCAATACCCATATACTAAAGCATAATCAGAATAAAGCTCTAACAAACATCTTATATTTAACATTTTAGTATTGGTGATGGGACAATAGGTGGCACTAAAGATGGTAGTGCTGAGGTTGAATTCCCATACGACATGCTAATACCTGATTATGATGATCATATACAAGCTGTGATACAAGAAACTTATGATAACTGGGAGAAAAATCTTTGGGATCCATCTCATTTCCAAGACAGAGCCATTCTTGCACCAACATATGAGCAAGTTGACTAAGTTAATGACTGAATGATTTCCCAACTTAGTGGCAAATAGAAAGTATATTATAGTTCGGATACAGTCTCAGATTTAGATGTGGATTTTAATCATACCGAGGATATGTACACTACAGATTTTCTGAATACAATCAAAATGTCTGGACTTCCACACCATAAATTAGTTTTGAAGATTGGCACTCCGGTTATGTGTATGTGCAACATTGATCAACGAGGTGGATTGTGTAATGGAACCATGTTACAAGTATTGAGAATGGGAATCAATAACATTGAGGCAAAGATTATATCAGGTGGTAAAGTGGGTGAGGTTCGCTCTATACCTAGAATGATTATAAGCCCATCTGACAAGAAGATGCCTTTTCAACTAAATACGAGACAATTCCCTATTTCTGTTTGTTTTGCCATGACTATAAACAAAAGTCAAGCCCAAACATTTTTTAAGGTTGGGCTTTATTTGGAAAGACCTGTTTTTTCCCACGGACAACTTTATGTGTCCGTCTCAAGAATAAAAAGCAAGAGAGGTCTAAAAGTTTTGTGTTGTGACGAAGACGACAACTACACCAACTCTACAACCAACGTTGTATATAGAGAAGTTCTTAATAGACTACATTAGTCATGTAATATCATGCAATGATTTAGACCTCCTTGATATTAATGGAAAACCATGTTAGAAGATTCATTGCTAATTTCATCAAAAGTTTAGGCTTCAGGGGTGTTTGGACTATCTTGCTAATGCATTTGGCGGTGTTTAATTCATGTCGTTAAATATCTTTTGATTTGTTTCCTTAACCGATATTAAGTTGTAGCCATGCTCTATTTGTTAACATTAACCTTGAAACTCAAACGTTAAAGTATCCTTAAATGAATTTATCTTCAAGTTTTTAACTCCTTTTCTATTGTAACTTATAAGTTTTCAAGATCTTGACTTTGTGCAATTTCATTCTTATATATAGTGTTTGGGTATCTAATTAATGAAGCTGGTGAGTTGTCATTCTCATTCTCAAAAACCAAAGGATCTTGAATAAACAGTTTTGTTTTCAAGATACATGACCAAGGAAATTTGTGAACTCAGGATGTAGGTATGTCTCATGACCCATTTGTTCTCGATTTTCATGTCCTTCACTATGAACTCTTGAATTACACATGTTCCTTGATCAAACCAAATAAGATGATCATGTTTAGCTGTAATTACAAAATAACTAATAATGGTGATGTTTATCTACAATATTTTCATGATATTAATGGACGGAAAATGGGAAGCATTTTAATTACTTTTTAGTATATATTTGATACACAAAATCATAAAAATAATAACCACAAGTCATACCCGTCCATCAGACGGGTTTTGAAACTAGTATATATATATAGTAGAGATCTAGTGAGAAGTAAATTAAAATAAGAAGTGGTGAGAAGTGATCAAAACTATGCATTTGAGATACAACGATTTGCATTAGATGCATTTCTATTCGTATAGATGCAATATCTTGAGTTTCGAAAGTTAATTTGATGTATAGATGGTGCAAATTGATTTTCATGATTTTGGCACGTGCAGAGGAATAAAAAATAAGAGAAATCATGAAATGCATCTAATATACATATATGCATCTGATTAAAAGCTAGAAAACACACTATGATGCGTTATAATGCATCTAAGATTATAAGGATGCATCTAACTTAGGTCGGTGCACCTCAAATTTTCGGTTATAGTTCTTCTTATTCCTTTTTATTTTAAGTAATCTTCTTATTTGATACTAACTCTATATATATATATATATATATATATATATATATATATATATATATATATATATATATATATATATATATATATATATATATATATATATATAATACACCAATCCATTTCAACAGTTTGGTTGGTGATTTCAATCTTAAAAGCGTAGCTTCTACCCACAAACTTGTTTAACTCTTGTGGGAATTTTGAATATCATCAACATGTTCAGTTAACAAACATAGCAAGTAATTAAGTTTGTGAATAATGATTTATGTTTTATTGATTTTGTATTGTTTTGATGAACCACATGTTCTTGTTCATCTAACAGTTCTTAAACATTCTTAATTATTAAATGATAAATTTCTCTGTCAAACATAATGAATAATGCTCTCCCACTTTTATCAGTGACGCATACTTGACTTTGAAGCTTTATTAAATGACAAAAAACTTATCAAAGTTAAATATTTAATGTAGAACTTGATGAATTATAAGAACATGATAAATAAAATACCGTGGTATCTCATATTGTGTGTTAATTTTGCCTTTTGTTGCACCACATCAGTGCAAATCACTATAAGATGTATTCATATTCAAATTTAAAATGCGACTCAACTTATTCTTATGCTTCCAAAGTTTCCATCAATCATATTGCACAATGATGATGACACCTCCAGTTGTGTCTTCATCAGTTATATAAGCCTCAATCCTCCTTGCAAAGTCACCCCTAGAATGTTAAATCTTAAATTGTATACTCCATACGTGTATCATTTTCGATATCCTTACAATGTATTTAGCATTATATTTATAGAGATATAAAACTCAAAGGAAAATAAACAAAATATACTATAAAGCAAACCAAAAGAACCTATAGTTAAAAAGTCAAATTAATTGATAAATTAGGAGTAAAAATCGATGTTTACAAGCTCTATAGTTATAGAAATATAAAACTTGAAGTAAAAGGAACAGAACTAGACTTGGAAGGAAATCAAAATAATGTTTTGGATCACTACAGTTTAAGGTCGTTGTGCTATTGTCGGTCGTTGTAGTTTCAAGGTTGATTATTGTATTTTTAGTGTTGAATTTGTTGATATTATTATTTAGTGTGAATGTAATAATATCTTTTACGCTAGCTTTACTTAGTTATATATAAATGCTTTTGAAAAGAAGATGTAAATCAAAACAAACATTTATTCATATAATTATTAACATTTATTGGATGTTTATATGAGTTTATGTTTAGGGTTTGAGTTTATATTTCATAAGCAATTGATGACCTATAAATAAGCTCATAAGCCCTTAATCAGTAATTGGGTTTTGTTAGTCGATACTTTGTATTAAGTTCAAGCCCACGTTCTAGATTGTTCCTTATAACCCTTTATACGTACATGTCGATTGATGAATATGATATACAGACTTTATGAGTTTACATGGTATCAGAGCATAAACAATCTTATTCGCACGTTGCTTTTTCAAGCTCACATTCCTACTAATTACTGGGTTGAAACACTTAATATGGACATTTACTTGTTAAATATTTTACCTTCGAGTGCCATTAATAATGACATACCTTATACCCGCCTTTTTGGAACCGAACCCAATTATAGCCTTCTACATACCTTTGGGTGTTTGTGTTACCCTCAACTTGACACCTCTCACAAACTTGAACCACGTGCCACACCCTCCATTTTTTTGGACACCCATCCAATCACCGTGGCTACCGTTGTCTTGAATTAAACACCAATCAAATCATTATTTCCCGGCATGTCACGTTTGACGAGACGGTCTTTCCATTTGATTCTATGACACCTACCTCGCCTCCCTTATATACCTTTTTGGATGTTTCTAATATTATTTGATCGACACACATTACACCTACTATACAACATACCCCAAATACCAGTTCTCCGCTTAGTTCTCCCACCAGTTCTCCATCCACCACAATCGTCGCCCAACAAACACTATCAACATTCCATCCCATACCTCTCGTTACCCAAGCAGTCGGCCCTCAACCCAACGACCCAACTATAACCGCACCTATTGTTAATCCAAACCCGTGTTTTGTTCATCCCATGGTCACACATTTTCGTGTCAGGACTAATTGTCCTACTCAACGTCTTAGTCTTCTTGTGTCAACTATTTCTCCTTTACCAAAGTCATATAATGATGCATTTAATGATCCAAATTGACAAAATGCTATGAATGATGAATATAATGCACTTATTAAAAAGAAAACTTAGACTCTTGTGCCCTGACCCACTGACACAAATATTGTTCATTGTATGTGGTTGTTTCGCCATATATATTTAGCAGATGACACTCTTAGTCACTACAAGGCTCGTCGTGTAGCAAATGGTAGTACATAGTTAGAGGGTATTGATGTGGATGTGATCTTTAGTCAGGTTGTCAAACCGGGTACTATTCAGACGGTTTTTAGTTTGGCTACTTCTCGACGTTGGCCTGTTCATCAGCTTGATGTCAAGAATGCTTTCTTACATGTTGATCTATCTGAGACGGTTTACATGCATCAGCCTCCTGGGTTTCGAGATTCTACACACCTTGATTATGTTTTTTTATTTTATTACAGAGCTCTCTTTATGGTCTTAAGTAGGCCCCGCGGGATTGGTTTCGGTGGTTTGCAACTTATATTACTCGAGTTGGTTTTGCTCAAAGTAGATGCGACTCATCATTATTAATTTACCGACAAGGGACTGACACAACTTATTTATTATTGTATGTTGATGATATTGTTCTTGCTGCTTCTTCTGAGCTCTTGTTACAATAAATTATTGCTTCCTTACATCCGAAGTTTTCGATGACAAATATCGGTTCATTTAATTATTTTTTGGGTATTTATATTACACGAGTTTCTTTGGGGATGTTCTTATCTCAGCGTTAATATGCTACTGAGATTCTTGAGCAGGCTCATATGGTTAACTGCAATCCGAGTCGGAATCCTGTAGATACTGACTCTAATCTGGGTGATGATGGTGATCTGGTCTCTGATACGACATTATATCGGAGTCTTGTGGGTGCTTTTCAGTACCTTACCTTCACTCGTTCAGATATTTCTTATGCAATGTAGCAGGTTTGTCTACATATCCATGATCCACGAGAGCCTCACTTTTCGGCTCTTAAGAGGATTTTGAGATATGTTCGTAGTACTTTGGATCATGGGTTACAACTCTTTTTCATCATCTACTACATCTTTGGTTGTGTATTCAGATGCGGATTGGGCGGGATGCCCTACTACTTGGAGATCGACTCCTTGTTATTGTGTATTTCTTGGCAACAACTTACTTAAGCGTCAACCCACGCTTTCTCGTTCTAGTGGTGAGGCAGAGTATTGTGGTGTTGCCAATCTAGTTGATGAGACTTGTTGGTTGCGTAATCTATTTCGTGAGTTGCATACTCCTTTGTCTTTCGCTACACTTGTCTACTTTGATAATGTTAGTGCTGTGTATTTGTCTTCCAATCCCGTTCAACATCAACATACAAAGCATATTGAGATAGATATTCATTTTGTTCGGGATTTAGTTGATGCTGGTTAGGTTCGAGTTCTGCATGTTCCATCTCGTTATCAGTATGAGGATATTTTCACTAAAAGGTTACCTACAACTTTGTTTGAAGAGTTCCGTACCAGTTTAAGCGTCCGGTGTCCTCCCGTTCAAACTGTAAGGGAGTGTTAGTCGATACTTTGTATTGGGCTCAAGCCCAAGTTCTAAATTGTTCCTTATAGCCCTTTATATGTACATGTCGATTGATGAATATGATATACAGACTTTCCGAGTTTACAAGTTCATCTATTATAGTTGGTGAAGCAATGTTACAAAAAGATACATGAACATTATTTTATTGTAATTGTTATATATTATAGTTGGTGAAGCAATGTTACAAAAAGATACATGAACATTATTTTATTGTAATTGTTATATGACGGTATTAAGGTTTTCATTCTTATAATATCCTTATATAATGATACTACTCTTAAAAAAAGTTAAAAATATTGGCTTATCAAAACCCTTCATATAAGCTTAATCACACACTTGATTCAACGAATATTTGTTATAATTATATAAGTTAATTACTTCATAAAATCCCCTTAATATAAGCTTAAGCAAACACCACATAAATTCTAGCTAGCTAGATGTCAAACACTTGTTCTCTCACAAATGAAAGTACTATTCCGAAACCCCTTCATTTATTATTGAAAATTTCACATTTTCTTGCTTCTTGTCCGCTGCAAAAGGCTACAGAGAAGCAAGTTCAAATGATTCAAGTGTGAAAAATCTGTTTCGCTCACTTATCTACAGGAATCCTAAGGTATCCTTTATTTATGTTTGGCATGAAATGATTATGTTCACGGGACTTCTCCACCAACTCCAAATCATAATCCATAACAATTGAACAAAGAAACCTATAGGAAATACATGGTCATTGGTTTTCTCTTCTCACCCACAAAATGAATACAAAAACGAAGGATGATTGATACCAAGATGCATTAGACCAAAGTTAATGTCAAGACACACCAAACCCAAATATTAACCTTTCTAAGAACTCATGAATCCCATCTGAGTGGGTAAATGGGTGGGTGGGTGGGTGGGTGTGGTGCTTGTTTATGAGGGGAAGTGGGTGAGTTGTTACAAATCTTGCTTTGAATTTAATGAATTCATGTATTCATTAGACATGAGAAACGCAAGAAATGCATTTAAGAAACAATATATCTATACTACTTATAAATAGTGAATGTCTATTCTTGAAATATTGAGTCTTGAACACTTCACTTAATATAATTTGTCTAAATTATCTTTAAGTATCTCTTAATACACTTTAAGCTTGATCAATATTAAACTTGACAACTTTTTAAAAACATATACTATATTAATTTTAGAAAACACGCGCTTTATATTTCAAAAAACACACGTTTTACATCAAAGACCGAATCAAATAGCGATTTCACAAATATAATTATTTGTCGCTATACACCGTTGCTTTACGCAAACATATTTTAATAGAAGTTGTGATTGAGTGCTTAATTTTGGGCCAACTTTCATAAACATGATAAGTTCAATAGCAATGTATGAGAATCAAGATATACAATACGTGTATAAATTTAGGTAAATTATACACAGGACCCTAAAAGTACCGTGATATAACAAACCCGATCTAGCATTAAGATCACTCGTAACAGAGGGTTGGACGACCCACGCGTATGCATCAAGGACGGTCCTTCACTATTAAAGTGACCTCTAGAGACGCATCACGTAAGCTAAAAAAAAGAGGAATCGGTCTTCCCATTGCGGTTTGCTTGGCACCAAAAGACACCCCAATGGTTGAAAAATATTAAGGTTTGGTCATTTAATAATAATTATTATAAATTTATTTATAAATTTTGCCCTATTAACACCACAATACTTCTTTATTTTTATACACATTTTCAAACTTAATCATTATTTACATACTATAATCTTCTCAACTCAAACAATGTCTAAGAAAACTCTCAAAACCAAAACACCAAAAACCCTACACCAACAAAATATTTCAACACCGGATTCCAATTTTCGTTTTGGTCACTCATTGCCCATTAATTTTCAACCCGCAAATTTTTTATATCAACCACAATAACAACAACTTTTTTTTTTATCAAAATAATTAGTTTCAACCTCCGTTTAACTAACCAATGTACCAACAATAACAAATAATAGACAGAGACAGTGTTAGAAATGAAGTGACAAATAAATAAGAAATATAATTTAAACTTTAGTTTAGATGTTTAATTTTGATTGTAATGTATTTAATATTATTTGAATTATTAATGTAATGTTTTTTACTTATTAACGCAATTCAAATTTTATTGTTTAAAAAATGAAAATGACAAAAGAAAAAAAGTTGTTGATCGTGGTTGTTTTATTCAACTAAGTTGGTTGTGAAGTTGGTTGTAAAAAAAAATATGAGTTAACGCAAATCTGACAATGATGGCCGCGATCATGAGTTCTCCTTATTACACTTAGTCCAAGTGTTAGGAATTGGAAATTCCATTGTGAAGAGTCGGTCACCCCAAATATTATTTAGCATAAGGTTGCTCGTAGACTTGTAGTTTGTTACGTTATTTAGTAGTTAATTAGTTAGTTTGTAGCGTAGTTTAGTGTAGTGTAACACCGTGGAGGAAGGACGGGTCTTTACCCACTGTATGCCTGATTCACAGTCCGTTAGGAGGACGTATCTTGTGTAACTATAAATAACCCTTCCATCCATGGAAGGGGTGGTGCTTTCTAATCTAACCTTTCATATTTTCTTCATCAAGTCTCTACCAAGAAAACACCCAACTCTCTACTTTCTCTCTCTAATGACAAACATGTATTTTCACCATCCAAGACCACCCGAATCATCAAACACAATAATATTACGATCCTACAAATGGTACCAGAGCCAAGGTTATTGTGTGTGACAACTGGCAATTTAGGGAGTCTATTTTAGGTAACCGCATTAAGTTAAATTAAACGGAGTTTTGCCTTTAACACTATTTTATAAACCGTGACTTGATTTTATATCGTCGATTGGTTTTTATGGTTTATTTCATTATTAAATGAGTTATCGTATGCCTTTTAACTCTATTTGGTAGGCACTATCCGATTCGACACTAGAAAAGCCTAAAACAAGAGCTATTGTAACTTTTAGACCGTAACTCGAAAATTGACAAATAAATAGTCAAAACTCGTGGAAAAACGTAAGTAACGATGTTCTAAAGTAAAATAAATGTCGTGGGACACTCGGGGGACTATATGTGAGCTCGGGAATGGGTAAACGAGTTAGATACGAAAAGTTACAACCCGAACCCTCCTTTTTTTAGTTGTAGCCGGCGCCCCCCCCCCCCCCCTCCTTTTTATTTATTTTGAGGTCCCTAGCTCATGAATATAAATACCACACTCAAGCCTCACTTCCACCTTTCATTTCTCTCTCTAGAAAACACACACACTACTTTATCTCTCTAGTTTTCTCTCACTAAAAACCCTAACACTAGTACAAAAACGGGATTTGGTCACGCATGGTCGAAATGGAACAGCCACACATTCGCATATTTGTGTGGCTGAAGGTACGAAAATTGACAACATGTACTAATTAGTCACACATGAAAATTTTAATTGTGTGACCATTAGAACTGTATCGCCACACAATTGAACGTTGTGTGGCTAAAGGTATCTGGTGATTTTGTTGTATATAAACAGTGACAAATATACATATAGCACTGATTACGAAGTTGGAATGAAAAGTAAACAGTGAACAAGGTTAAAGTCTACACCGATTTCTCAACCGTTTTGTATAGTCAGTGGGAATGTATTACACACTGTTTTGAACTGAGATACTAAATCTGTGTGTTTTTTAATGAAGTACACTGATTGCGTAGTTCCAATGAACATAAACAGTGCGCAAGGTTTAAGTATACACCGATTTACTAGACTTTGTTTTAGTGGTCTATGGAAATCGGTGTGTTGCAAGTTAACACACCGCTATGTCAAGATTACCAGTGTGTTAATTTTAAAAGTACACACTGATTAATCATGTACAACAGTTAAAAGCATGGAAGTCGGTGTGTTTATACGCTTACACACCGACAAGGTAAAGCTGGTACGCACTGGTTTAGGGCAAAAACATGATCACAATCCCAAAAATCACTCTCTTTTGATCTCTCTATTTCATCACACACACAAAAGATCTCTCTCTTTACTTTCCACCTTCACTCCGAACTCACACCATAAATATAAGTACTCGATCCCTGGAGTTTTATTTATTTTTCCTCCCCCCCCCCCCCC
>BPTQ01000003.1:157927224-158040037 GCA_019973895.1 Chrysanthemum seticuspe
TGAGGCAGACTGATGCTGACAACAACATACTATCACTTTCACCACAAAGAACAATAAATCAAAGAACAAAGTTAATGATGACGTCAAAGCAAAACTGCACAAAGATAACTATCTCTCTACACTGGGGAGATTGTTCGAACCAAGGCAATTCTTCTCACAAGAAAGGAGAATGTCAGAAGACGTCACAGCTACTATTACATCAACACCTTCACCGTTATTCATATATATACTTGAGGGGGAGATTGTTGGAATCACTCCTAAACAGTATTTCAAGTATTTATATTTCATATGTAATAGGTAGCTTTATTCTGGCCTTTATGTTTGTTTAAGGTCCAGCTTATGTAGAAGGCCCATAAGCTGAGGCCCAAGCCCAATAAGGAATAGGGAAGGAGAGGGAGTGTTGCCCTAGCTCCTTGCCTATATAAACTATTGTAAACCCTCATTTGAGGGTTGGTTGTTCAAGTTTTCTCTTCATTCACTCACCTACGCATAACCGTGTCTTATATTGTTTGTGTGTGTGTTTGATACTTGTTCAATCGCCTTATCTCTTTCTATATAAGCTTGTGTTGTAAAACTAGTGACCTAACAGCTAAGTATCCGTATAATAAATGTGAAATTATTATTATCTCAGTCAAAATTTAAGCATACATAAGCTTAATCCATTAGTTATTCCACACACTGCAACGCAGTAGCATACAAAACTAAAAATAAATACTTAGATAAGAGAAAAATACACTTTTTTATCAATCACTGATAATTCACTAAAGAAAACGAGAAGTTATCTCGTGAATTTAGAAAGTCACGGCACTGCACGCATACCGACACTAATTAAATAACGGCAAACAATTATAATCAAACTTCAATGTAATAAGACTGTCATATTATTACGTTTAAGAAATCGTCTCCGAAAACATAATTTTTATATTTTTTTCGGGTACCGAAAAGATACGTTTACTCGAGGATTCGACAAAACACGGGGTACCGATTATACTGTTTGTATAATAAAACAAAGGAGATAACTCTTATCTCTCACCCTCTCTCCCACGTTTTATCTGTCTCCCTCTCTCTCTCTCTCCTTTGTCGACTTAAACCAGAAAGACAAACACAAAAATGGATGCTTTTCTTCTTTTTGATAGTCAAGCTCAAAACCATCCCTAACACTAACCATTTTAAACCCTCCTATTCTACTCTAGACCCATGTGAAGATGTTGGAAGAAAGTGTAGAAAAGATGGAAGCTAAAAACGAGTAGTAAACATTCGACACTCAAGAAAGAGAGCTCAAGACCTTCCCTTCTTGCGTTTATAAACCGCACCTCATCTCAGATTCACAAGAGAAGTTTCAAAGAAAAGTTAGGGTTCATTCAAAAATTAAGGTTTCTATATATCAAAGGGGTTTTCAAAATTGATAAGGGGGTTTTGTTACTTGGGATATAGAGAGTCTAAATCAAGCTTCAATTCGTTCAAGTCCAACCATTTCGTGCTCAATTGGAGTCTTCATATGTTCGGTTTAAATCCACTCGACCCACCAAAATTGATTGTAAGAACATTGTCTTTTTGTTATTTTGTTATCTATTTAAACTTGTTTTGTTATATTCGACTCATGTATGTCGATTTGAGGATTTTGGAATTTTTGAAAACTTGATATGTTGTTGTTGTTAAGAAACACAAAAGGAAGAAACAGAAAATATTAAATTTTGGGTGTCTTAGTTTTCGGCTTATTTGCTTTTCCCTATATCGGCTTATTTCAAAGACCTGCTTATTAGCTTATCACTATTCATGGTTAAATTGAAAATGTCTCTTAGGCTCTTTGTCAATTTTCAGCATGTTTAGTTTTGCCTATCAGCGTGTATGGTTAGTTTGAGTCTTAGAAAAACATCCAAGAGCGCATAAAACGTTCGTTTCACTAGTATTCCATGAAACAATAGTTGTAACTCTCACGCGTAATTTTGAGCTTGTTCGAATGTCGTGTTGGGTCTTAGTCTGGTGGCGTCAAAGATAACAGTTAGTAACAAGGTTTTTGAGTAAATAAAATGGGCATCAAACCCAAGCTTCATGAGTACATTTTTGCTAAACACTAGGCCTAGTCCAGAAATAATTGAGTATGTGTGTATAACGATGGGTCAAAGCCCAGTTACCACACTCTACGGTCTGTTTGGTTCTACAGCCCATCAGGGCGTTAGTTTCATTTCCCAAGCTCGCAAGAACTCAAGTAAATCATGAATCGTGTCCGTCTCGTCTCAACTCATCACGACTCGTCATCCATTTCACTTGCACGCGACATACTTAATACTCGAAATTTTCCATAAGAAACGCGACATACAAATCGAATTGATATTAGTAATCATGAATAGGAATACTTGAAACAACTAATTAAACCAAATTACTTTTACTTATCTCAACACAAACACATGTTTGAACTATACGAGATATAAACATGTAAATATATACATTCGAGTCATGACGGATTATTTATAAACATGTCAACTATTTTTACAAACGAGGTATGCTTCTTGAAAATTTTATATTATAATCATTTTGAATTCTACAATATATAAGTCGGGTTATATATATATATATAACTTTCCGAAACATATTATTTGAAATGTATTTAGTAAAACCTACATTGTATCTTTCTAATAAGTTGAGACTTAAATATTTATTTTTTTATATAAATTTATACTTAATGTTCTAAATATATATATATATATATATATATATATATATATATATATATATATACACTTTTCATTTACACCGACAACGTCTTACTATAGACATAATAATTAAAAGAAGTATTTTAATAAGGAAATCCATTTACACTCCTAACCTGTAGACATAAACTTCTACACCGGACTATGAAACTCTACAAATAAGTTATATATTTTCAATATCGATTGGAATGTTATGTTGACACTTATATTTAAGTGTGCTTAAACATTCTTTTAAAATATACACTTATTTTAAACAAATATTATTGACACATGAAATGTTATTTTAAAACTTCATTGATCTTCTAATTACAAATGAACAAGTGCTAAGCCATATTTAAATTTTGTTAGAGACATCTCTTTTAACAATTAATAGCAGCATGAAAGTAAATATACATGTACACTTAGTATATAACCTTTGTTCATGATATTCACAGAAGACGATAAGTCTTTTAACATATGTACTCACTTTTCGTACATCGTCATTCGGTTATCATCAAACCGAAGTCTTGTTCATCCTTGATATCTTTTCTGCGTGGACCCTTCCAAGTATTATCATTTGGTCATCATTAAACCAAAGTCGAAAAATTCCTTCCTCGAGGTTCCTTTCATGTCATCCCTCATAAGCCGAAATCCACCATATTCCTTGTAAACTATTTTAAGATAAACAATACAACAACAACAACAACAACAACAACAAACACAACAACAACAACAACAACAAAAACATTTAAAAATCCATAAAGTTAGTTAAACTTTATCGAGTCTTAAACTTAAAGACTAAATTGCCGTATTAATTAGGTTGCGTGTCAGAGCCGTGCACTATCACTCCTTTATTAAATTCCCTTTAGACTTCATATTGCACATTGCCAGGTGAGTTTCATAGCCCCTACTTTTACCTGTTTTATAACTGTTTTGGGAGAAGATGCATGCTCATTTTATTTTTACTTAAATGATTTAATTACTAAAATTCTGCATTCTATGCATACTATGCCCTTTGATTGATATGTTTTAAAATACATCATACCTAGATGCTTTAAGGACCACACCAAAACCTTTGACCTAGAATATTACGCAGCTTAGCCTAAGACCTTAGATCCCAAATTGCCCTTTTCATGAACCGTCAATTCCTACTAGGAAGCGCGAATGTTATAAATAGATCTATTGGGAGTGACTTCCCTGTTCGGTTGACCCCGCTTGGGTCAAAGCGAAACATATAGCATGTCGGGACCGAGTGTATTAGGATAAACACTCGCCATGGGCTCCTTATTTGTATGACTTCTTTGTGCATACATAAACTGTCGTAGCTTCGGTTGCATGAACTTCGTGCTAGCGTAATAGAATCAATATATGACATTATATTCGTTGTAATGTACATATACCCTACTTATTGTCCACTAATGAAATCTCTTTTATGAAATCCTTTTATGAATTGAAATCATAAACTTTATGACAATATGCAAGACGTAATGATCATCTAAAACCAAATTTGAAACAATGTAATGAAATCCATTTTAAATAAACCTATGAACTCACCAGCGTAAGCTGACCCCTTTTAGCATGTATCTTCAGGTTTTGAGGTGATAGCTTATCTTTGAAGGCGCAAGGCATGGCATGGTCATAGACGACTCTGATTTATGTATTGGGACCACCTTTTTATAATGGGCCATTTTCCGCATCAAATCAAAAATGTAAACATTGTTTTTAAGAAATGAATAAAAGTTTATTTATAAAAATCCGTTGTTCTATGCTTATGTTGTGATATCAATTTAGTAGCACCCCAAATACTTGTATGCTTCCGCTGAGCCATACTTGGGGGTGTTACAACAACCATGCTGAGAATGGTCCTATTCCACAAAACCCTCCACTCGTGATCCCAGCCCACATTGACCAGCTAGTGTCGCAGCGTGTCGCTGAACTGCTAGCTGAGGCTAATCTTTCTAACACTTCTAGTGGAACCCCAATGCTGAATCGAACTCGAGGTTGTACCTATAAGGAGTTCCGATTCTGTGGTCCCATAGATTTTGGAGGAACTGAGGGAGTAGTTTACCTAACTAGGTAGTTAGAGAAAACTGAATCTGTGTTTGCTGTGAGTAACTGTGATGAGGATTGTAAGGTTAAGTATGCAACCTTCACTTTGAAGGACGAGGCGTTGACCTGGTGGAACAATTACCACAGAGCAGTAGGAATTGATGTAGCTTATAGTATGACTTGGACTCAATTTAAGGCTCTCCTGATTAAGACTTACTGTCCTAGGAATGAAGTTAAGAAGTTAGAAAGTGAGTTCTGGAACCATAAGGTTAAGGGTACTGACATGGCGACTTATACTCGTCGTTTCCAAGAGTTATCCTTGCTTTGCCCTGAGATGGTTCGTACCGAAGAACTTAAGATTGAAAGGTATACTGATGGATTACCTTTGGCTACTCGAAATGATGTCATCGCTTCCAAACCAGTCAATTTGCAAGAGGCAATTGTTGTGGCTAAGAGTTTGATGGACTCATATGTGCTAGAAGTAGGAAGTAAGAGTAAGAGTGATAGGAGTGATAAGAGGAAGAGGAACGGAGTTGCTAAAGGAAATGGCAACAAACGGCAAGAATCAGCCAGGGTGTTCGCCATAGGAAATGGAGGTAGGAATGATTATGAAGGTAGTAAACCCGTGTGTGGTCGTTGTAACCGACACCACCATGGATCATGCCCGAATGTGTGTTGGAAGTGCTCTAAGGTAGGACATATGGCCAAAGACTGTAAGTCCCGACCACTTGCTGCAGCTCAAACTGCACAGGGAACGGACTGGAAGGCCACTGTCATATGTTTTGGATGTGGAAAGAAGGGACACTTAAGGAATGAGTGTCGAGAGCCGTGGATGAGAGGAAATCCCGATAATGTAGGAGGAATTGCTAACCGAGGTGTAGGAGGTAATGGCTTAAACCCTGTGAAGCGTGAGGTTGTAGGAAACTAGGGAAACCATGGTGCTAGGAATCAGCAGAGAGACATGGGAACAGTGCGTGTTTACGCTATTGGGAAGGAAGCTGGTGAGGACCCTAATGTAGTTACGGGTACGTTCCTTCTCAATAATCGCTATGCTTCCATACTGTTTGATACTGGTGCGGATATGAGTTTCGTGTCCACCAGTTTTATGCCATTACTAGGAATCTCCCAAACACCTCTAGGGTTTAGTTACGATGTGGAATTAGCGAATGGGAATAGAGAGAAGATAGACACCGTAGCTCGAGGTTGTACCTTAAGTTTTCTAGACCGCCCGTTTAGTATAGATCTGTTGCCAGTTACCTTAGGAAGTTTCGACGTCATTATCGGAATGGATTGGTTATCGAAGAACGGTGCACACATCATCTGTGATGAGAAGGTTGTGCGTTTACCGTATGGCGGAAAGGTTCTGAGCATACAAGGAGATCGGAGCGACTATGGAAGTCCTTCCCGGTTGAGCATCATCTCTTGTATTAAGGCCCAGAAGTACATCGATAGAGGAGGTTGTCTTTTCTTGGCTTGAATTTCTGAAAAGAAATGTGAGGAGAAGAGTGAAAGAAACCTCAACGATGTACCCGTCGTTAGAGAATTTCCAGATGTGTTTCCCGACGATCTGCCAGGGATTCCACCTGTTTGACAAGTGGAATTTCAAATAGAGTTGATACCCGGTGCGACACCCGTAGCCCGGGCACCTTATCGACTTGCTCCAAGAGAATTGGAGGAACTGTCTAAACAATTGGCTGAATTGTCAGAGAAGGGATTCATTCGACCAAGTTCGTCATCGTGGGGAGCACCAGTGTTGTTTGTGAAGAAGAAGGATGGATTGTTTAGGATGTGTATTGATTATAGGGAATTGAATAAGTTGACCGTGAAGAACCGATATCCTTTACCTAGAATAGATGATCTATTCGACCAACTCCAAGGAGCTAGTGTGTTTTCTAAGATTGATTTACGATCTGGTTACCACCAGCTTAGAGTTCGAGAAGAGGATATCCCTAATACTGCGTTTAGGACTCGTTATAGACACTATGAATTCCAAGTGATGTCGTTTGGTTTGACCAATGCACCAGCGGTTTTCATGGATCTCATGAACCGAGTGTGTAAGCCGTACCTAGATAAGTTTGTGATAGTATTCATAGACGACATCTTGATATACTCTAAGAGTAGTGAGGAGCACGAAGAGCATTTGAGGCTCATTCTAGGATTGCTAAAAGAGGAGAAGCTGTATGCCAAATTCTCTAAGTGTGAATTTTGGATTCTGTCCGTGCAATTTTTAGGCCATGTGATAGATAGTCGATGTGTTCATGTTGACCCAGCTAAGATTAAGGCCATTAAGGAATGGGCAGCTCCTAAGAACCCATTAGAAATCCGACAGTTTATAGGTTTAGCAGGCTATTATAGGAGATTCATTGAGGGATTTTCCAAGATAGCTAAACCGCTGACCAAACTAACCCAGAAGGATGTTAAGTATAAATGGGGAGAAAAGGAAGGAGAAGCATTCCAACTTCTGAAGGAGAAGTTGTGTAGTGCGCCCATCCTAGCTTTGCCTGAAGGAAGTGAAAATTTTGTCGTGTACTGCGACGCTTCGCATAAAGGCTTAGGTGCTGTTTTGATGCAGCGTGAGAAGGTGATTGCTTATGCATCCCGACAACTTAAGAAGCATGAGAAAAACTACACCACCTATTACCTTGAGTTAGGTGCTGTAGTGTTTGCTCTTAGGATTTGGAGACATTACTTGTATTGAACCAAGTGTATAGTATTTACCGACCATAAGAGCTTGAAGCATATCTTAGATCAAAAGGAACTGAACATGAGACAACGTCGTTGGTTGGAATTGCTTAGTGATTATGACTGTGAGATTCGTTATCATCCTAGTAAGGCTAATGTTGTGGCTGATGCACTTAGTCGTAAGGAGGACATTCCACCCCTACTCGTTAGATCTTTAGGAATGACCATTGTTTCGCCCTTACCATCCCAGATTTTAGTCGCCCAAGCAGAGGCATTGACGGAAGAGAACCGTCCTTATAAGAATCTTCATGGAATGGTAGAAAGTGAAAACGGCTTCTTGAAGCGTTCCGATGTAACATTATGCTTCAGAGACAGAAGCTGGATACCATTTCATGGTGGAATCCGTGAGTTGATTATGCACGAGTCGCATAAATCAAAGTACTCTATTCATCCCGGAGCCGATAAGATGTATCAGGATCTTAAGAAACTTTATTGGTGGCCCAATATGAAAGCCAAGATAGCTCAGTATGTTAGTAGGTGCCTGACTTGTTCTAAAGTTAAGGCTGAACATCAGAAACCATCAGGACTTTTAGTTCAACCCAAACTCCCGGAATGGAAATGGGAGCAAATAACCATGGACTTTATCACTAAATTACCGAGAACAGTTAGCGGCAATGACGCTATCTGGGTAATAATTGATCGTTTAACTAAGTCTGCTTACTTCTTAGCTATTAGTGAAACCGATAGTCTTGATAAGCTTGCTCGATTGTATCTTAAGGAGATAGTATCGTGTCATGGAGTACCGATATCTATTATTTCTGATAGGGATAGTCGTTTTACATCCCACTTTTGGAAGACGTTACAGACAGCATTAGGAACGAATTTGGATATGAGTACTGCTTACCATCCACAGACCGATGGTCAAAGCGAGAGAACTATTCATACTTTAGAGGATATGCTTAGAGCATGTGTTATTGATTTCGGCAAAGGCTGGGAGAGACATCTCCCATTGGCCGAATTCTCCTATAACAATAGTTATCACTCTAGTATTAAGGCCGCTCCATTTGAGGCACTGTATGGCCGAAAATGTCGTTCTCCTGTTTGTTGGGCTGAAGTTGGCGAAAGTCAACTTACAGGTCCCGAACTTGTCCTAGAAACCACTGAGAAGATAGTTCAGATTCGTAATCGGTTGCAAACCGCTCGTGATAGACAAAAGAGTTATGCCGATAAGAGACGTAAACCTTTAGAATTTCAAGTTGGAGATCGTGTTATGTTGAAAGTTTCTCCTTGGAAAGGAGTGATTCGTTTTGGAAAACGTGGAAAACTCAATCCCCGATATATTGGTCCTTTTCCAATCCTGGAAAGAATCGGACCGGTAGCATACCGCTGGGAGCTACCATCGGAACTGAGTAGTGTACACAATGTTTTTCATGTTGGTAATCTTAAGAAATGTCTTTCGGAGGAAAACATAGTTGTGCCCTTAAGAGATATTCGTATTGATGAGAAATTGAATTTTGTTGAGGAACCGATTGAGATTATGGATCGTGAGATTAAGAGGCTGAAGAATAGCCGTATTCCGATTGTTAAGGTTCGTTGGAACTCCCGGCATGGACCGGAGTTCACTTGGGAACGTGAGGATGTTTTCCGTAGGAAGTATCCTAAACTGTTTATGACACCAAGCAACTCGGAGTGAAACCCGGGACGGGTTTCTTCTGAGGCTGGGAGGCTGTGACAACTGGCAATTTAGGGAGTCTATTTTAGGTAACCGCATTACGTTAAATTAAACGGAGTTTTGCCTTTAACACTATTTTATAAACCGTGACTTGATTTTATATCGTCGATTGGTTTTTACGGGTTATTTCATTATTAAATGAGTTATCGTATGCGTTTTAACTCTATTTTGTAGGCACTATCCGATTCGGCACTAGAAAAGCCTAAAACAAGAGTTATTGTAACTTTTAGACCGTAACTCGAAAATTGACAAATAAATAGTCAAAACTCGTGGAAAAACGTAAGTAACGATGTTGGAAAGTAAAATAAATGTCGTGGGACACTCGGGGGACGATATGTGAGCTCGGGAATGGGTAAACGAGTTAGATACGAAAAGTTACAACCCGAACCCTCCTTTTTTTAGTTGGAGCCGGAGCCCCCCCCCCCCCCCCCTCCCCTCATTTTTATTTATTTTGAGGTCCCTAGCTCATAAATATAAATACCACACTCAAGCCTCACTTCCACCTTTCATTTCTCTCTCTAGAAAACACACACACTACTTTATCTCTCTAGTTTTCTCTCACTAAAAACCCTAAACCACCACTAAGTGGCCGCCGGCCATATTCCGGCCACCACCGCCGCCACTCCGACGCGTCCACCACCACCTCCACTACGAAAAGCAAGATCTCTTGCTCCTCTTTCCAACCATAAATCATACACTCAATTTGGACTTCATTAACACCTCCAAATTCAAGAATTAAAATTCGTACTTTTAGGGTTTCAAAAGATTTCAAAGGGCTTTTGCAATTGGTGATTAGATAAGGTAAAGAGAACATGTATTGAGCTTGATTAGGCTATAAAAAGCCACGAATTGAATTCTAGGGTTTCGACCCATGAACAATTTTTGGGGCTTTTGGGTGGAACATGAAATTAAAGCTAATTAGTGTTGAAATAAACAAGTAATTAGTGTTTGGTACATGTGTGGTGCATTAATTTGATGGGTTTTGCATTTTAGGGTTTAGTTGCATGTTCTTGATTAAAAATAGTTGATGGGTTTTGTGTTTGGTTAGTGTTTGGAGCTTGAATGATTGGATTGGAGTGTTGTAGAATTGGTTTGGTGATGTTTGGTTGAGACATATGGGACGTACGAACCACATAGGGCTCGTATGTGGCTCTTGAGTGGCGTACGAGAACCACTTGGGTCTTGGGTCCGAGTCGGGTCGATTTGGTAGCTTATTGATTGGTTTAGTTGAGGTTTGGATGAGACGCGTGGAGTCGAAAAGCTTTTAGAAGCTTGTTTGGTTCACGTGGTCTTGACCGCGACCGTGTCATGACCATTAGGGTCATAACATTGGTTTCGAGTATAATTTGTTGATTGATTGGTTGGCGAGATTGTTTTGAGTTGGTTTGAGATTGAATTGCGACGTTATGACTATTAATTATAGACTTGATATATATATTGTTGACTTTGAGCTACGTCGGCGTCACTTTGACTTTTTAGTCAATAGTTGACTCCGACAAAGCCGTAACATGGACTTTAGTATAATTTGGACAATTGATTGATTAAAAGCCGAGAAGTTATGACTCGTGCTAGTGGACTCGAAACGAATAACGTTATGAGATTTATAATGGGATTTGACGAAATATATATTATATATGAAAATGATAATAAAACTATGAAATGTAAATAATAATGGGCTTTTGTACCAAAAATATCAATAACAAGATTTATCTTGTTATTTACTGGTTTTAAACGGAAACTAACGACTAAATTGGAAAGGTTTTGTAATAAATAAGTAAGTAATGTTTCGAGTACACGTTTATCAATAAATATCAATTTTGGACATTTAATATTGGATAAGTAATTATTTATTTGCGTTATGTGTGCATGGGTTACGGATAACCTAGCATTAATAGTGTTGATCCACGTGGGTAGCAGACTTATTAGGTTGACGAATCTAATAAGAGCCCGCTAGGTACGTTGGGTAACCCTATTAATGAGTGACTTATCCTTATGACTCTTTAGGATACGAATGATTTATGGGATAATAAGCAACACGAATAAATGAATGAGTTTATCGATTTGACGAATTCGATATGGTCTAATATTTATTCCGAAACTTATTGAACTATGGAGCTTATCGTTTAGAGGTCTCATTGTGTCGCATTGAGTTATATATTGGTTGTTTGAGTGCATTCATGGCATCATATTGAGTCGATACACCCACATGAGGATACCAAACACTAGGATTAATGGTGAAACGAGATGATTTTGGAAATAAAGAAATGGAATATATTGGGGTAGATAACGTTGATTTTGAGGAATACATGTATTAAAGTTTGTCTACATTAATAGGTTGTGCCGAGTCGATAGTTGATGTGCTGTGATTTCTGTTATCTTCTGGTAGTGATATCTGTGCGTTGATTGTGCGTTGATTGTGCGTTGATTGCTTGAGGTGAGTTTCATAGCCCCACTTTTATATACGTTTTAACTACGTTTTGAACTATTTGGGGTGAGAATCATGCTGTGTTGTTTTTGGACCGTGAAAACTATTTTGGATTTGCTTATATGCTTGATTGTTTAGATAGATGTGTGGTAGTTGTTGCCTTAGTTTAGGTTAGCCGTGCCTAACTAAGAATAGACTTCTACATCGACCTAGTCCAGGGTTGGCAATTGTTCTAGATTTTGCCACGACAGTGCTGGACTAGAGTCGCGAGCTCGAGTTGTCCCTGGATGCGGGACGTGTGTTATGATTGGTGATCCGGCATGGATCGGTGTGAAAACGGTGTTTATCTATCTTAGGTCTTGCATAGCAAATCAACTCTTATTGGTCCACTATGATTTTGTTGAACTTAAACCTATGAACTCACCAGCGTAAGCTGACCTTTTAGCATGATTTATGTTTGGATTACTTGATGTGTGGAAGCTTGGCATGGAGGCGTGGTTCAAGGATCATTTTCTGACTCTGATAAATAATGGGGACCTATTTTGTTAAACTATGTTTTGGGCCTGAAATTTATATCTTCGGATTAAATGTTTGAATATTTGATTTGGGATTGGTTTTAAATGGTTAAATGGTTATCTTTTATTTTACTTGTGTGCGATACCAATCCAATAGTAACGCCCCGAAAACTTGATTAAGTCTTCCGTTGTACAGAGATTTGGGGGTGTTACATTGTGTTGTGTTGATTTATTGTGGTCTTTTGTACCTTGTTAAAAACTGTTTTTACATGTTCTATGGTCGGAATAAATTTGTTTCCGTTTGTTTTGGTAAAACAGCTTTTAACTAATTTTTATGTGTCCTTTTGGTATGTAAAGTCATCTTTATTTGGTCATTGTCCAACAGTATTTGATGTTTTATTTGTCCTTGGGTAAAAATATCTGTATTTGGTCATTGTCCAACAGTCTCTACAAAAGTTACTTATGTTTTGTGTCTAAGTTCATTAATCTGGTATTGTCCAAACAGCAGTCTTGTAACTAATATTTTTGTGGCTTTGTACCAAAACTGTTATGATAAGTGGTCATCGGGTCATTACAGAGGTCAAAATGAGTCAAAAAGTTGCAACTTTATGATAATTTTCTGGGTTTGCTATGAAGCTGAACGGTTTTTGGTCGAAAAAAAAACTCGTCGGAAAATGTTTAAATGACTTAGCGACTTGTCTACTCTTCCAGATTCAGTGTATCTGAAGTGTAGCGAGTTGGGTTTAAGGTAGCAACTTGTGCACTTAAGATAGCGTTTTGTGTTACTTAACATAAAGCGAGTTGTATACTAGTTTTTGGAGAAGCTTATTTGACTATTGAGTCAAATAAAGTCAATACCGACTTGACTCCATAATTAAAGTAGCGAGTTGTGGTAATAAATTGTGGCAACTTAAGTCAAGTAAAAGACCTAGCGACTTAGACCTAGCAACTTAGTGCTGGCGACTTGTTACTTAACAAGTTAGCAACTTGTGAGTTTTGATAAGAGATAGCGACTTGACTAAAAAGGGAAGAAAATGATTTGACCACTACCACAACATAAAAAAAAAAAAAAAAAAAAAAAAAAAAAAAAAAAAAAAAAAAACCATTTTCCATATCCCTACCTTTGAACCAATACGACACTTCAAAAGCATAACAAGAACTCAGTGTTTCTTTGGTTAGCCGTTAAAAGAGTTCTCAATGAACCTCTTTCTGACTCGTACAACCCAATCAATATCTTCATAGATCTATATACTTTTGTTACTATCCGAATATAAAGAAAAGAAATTAACAAATATTTTACTTCTTGTTCTTAGGTTCGTTTTACCAAATCTCTACACAACTCTGTTTGGGTAAACCAATTTCATCATTGAACCAAATCTCAGAAACAAACTTAACTCAAGGAAACAAAAGAAACAATCATTCATAATCTCAGATTCGACCCATCTAGATCTCATATCCTTGTGTGTTTTTCAAATTATATCCGACCATTTATGATCATACACACGTGATAATACTTCATCGATCCATTAATCTTTGGAAGTATACACTTCATTAATATTCGAAAGTCATTTCAATCAGATTTATAACAATTGTGTTATAATCTATTGATGTTTCGTTCAATTTAAAACTCAAAACACATGAAACGAAATAAAAAGGATTAAACCTACCTTGTTTCATTGTGAAGATCACATGGCAGTCGCTAAACACCTTAACCATCCCTGTGGTATATTCGACCATCCCTGTGGCATATTCGAATGAGGTGTAGCTTGATTCTGTGATGGTTGCATTTCTGAGAAGGGAGGCATATTTTTTTTATTAGGGTTTGAAGCAGTTAAAGGGAGCGGCGTATTTTTTGTGTGTGGTGAGAGTAGGTTTGAGTAAAGTGAGAATACTTAGGGTTAAGTGTTTAATATATAACCGGTCATTAGGTTTGTGGTTGCTGGATCGGTTTATTGATTGGGCCTGGATACTTACACTCGATTGCTCATGGACTGAAATTAGATATTGGATTAAGAATGGGCCTCGATTGTTTTATTTGTTTTACCCGGCAAGTGGACATGATATCTTGTTTTATTTGTTTTATCTCGAGGTAATGAACTAAGAGATACATATTGAAGTGTTAAACTTGTATAATGGACCGAATGTTTGTTACTCCTAGGTTGCTACTCTAAATTGTATTCGGGTCCTTATCATTGGATTAGATTTGGAAAATTTTGGATTTGGGATGTTATTATTAGTTAAAGGGTTTCTTTGGTCTAATGATATGTTTGGATTAATAAATCTTGGACCGGACTTAAGCGTTAATAAAGAAAGTGTTATGGATCGTGTGCTATTATTTGAGTTAGATTTGGACTTGGGTTTTCTTTTGATGTCATGGGCGTTTTATTGCTTACATGCTTAATGGATATACGTTTTGAGATGAATTGGGCTTGATTGATTTGGATCGAGAGAAGATTTGATTCCAGATTGCTAATTTGTATTGAATCGGGTCAGGTTTAACTTGGATTTGTTGGACCCGTTGATTATGAGATTTGATGATATGAAATTTACTAAAGAGATTTGTCGATGCGATTTGATAATGAGACTTGTTGGGCTATGAGAGATTAATTTTGAGACTTGATGTTGATGAGTGTTGTTGTTGTGATTAGTTGTGTTATACAATTTGATACTTTAGTTTATACATTCTCACGAAGAAATTATGTCTCGGCTTGAATTGGTTATTGAACAAAGTTGACTACGGGATTGTTTATACGGTATTTCGTATTTGGATTTGAAGTGAGATTTTCCGGGCGCGTTTGCTTATTTCGTCTTCTTTCTTTCTACCCTTCCGCGAAGATGACTTGTTTGGGCATTTATAGAGTGTGATAAAGACTTGGCTATTTAGGTACGGTTGTGATTCATTCTCGGTTTACCCACAACGTAACTATCACTTCGGTGTCTCATGCAGTTGAGGATACGTCAAGAGGATTTGTACATTGGGTACTGTTAGGAATTAGAAATTCCAGGTATTAAAGAGTCGTTCACCTCAAGTATATGTAATCGTTAGAAAGCTCGTAGTCGTAGTTATTTTAAGTTAAGTAGTATTTAGTTAAGTAACACCGTGGAGGACGGACGGGTCTTTACCCACTGTATGCCTGATCCACAGCCCGTTGTGTGGCGTTTTATTGTAAGACTATAAATACTCTCTACCTTCCAAGGTAGAGAGTTGGAGCTCATAATAATATCTTTCACTTTCTCTCACTAAGTTCCCTAAACCTCTAACTTTCTCTCTCTAGAATTCCACTTATACGCCAACTTGGTGTTATGGTTTGATGTGTAAGTGAAAACTAATATCTTTCAATTGGTATCAAGAGCCATGGTTAGATCATATCTTGCACATCTTTGGATTTCTAGTGGTTTTTAGGTGGTTTTTGAGTTTGAAAAAGTTTAGTGGTTTGTGCATCATTTGGTTGATTTCTTGTGTTAAAGCTTGGATTTTGTTAGTACTTTTACGTTTAGAATCATCACAAGTGTTTAGGTTTTCATTTGGTAAGCTTGAATCATCTTGGTTGGATTGTTTTTGGATTGAAAAGTGATGTTTGTGTTGTTTTTCTTGCTAGCGACTTGACCTACGGATTTGTTTCTTAGTAGCGACTTGCTTTACAATTTTGTAGCGAGTTGCAGTTTTTAGAGCTAGCGACTTAGGCCTAGCGACTTACAGTACAAGTAGTGGACTCTCCACTACGGGTAGCGACTTGGTGTTAGCGACTTGGTCAGTAGCGAGTTGCTATTTAGCGACTTGAATCTTTAGCGACTTGATTAGCGAATTGCTGCCAAAATTTTGCTAGCGACTTGAGGCTTAGCGAGTTACTATTTAGCGACTTGCCTTTGTTTAGCGACTTGGGACTTTAGCGACTTGGTGGTATAGCGAATTAGGTGTTAGCGACTTGGTGCATTATCTTCTAGCGACTTGGGTGATTTTTTACGGTTTTCTCTTGATTTAGTAAAATCCCGTGAAAGAATCTATTTCCCGGTTTAATCATAGAGTTATAAAATCCCGTATAATCTGTTAACATGTCTACCAACGTTCCTACTATCATCTCCACTGTTGCCGAGGATGTTCAAGCAGCTGGTTCAGATACTCATCCACCCATGCTTGACAGAACTGACTACGATTCTTGGGCTCAACGAATCAGATTGTACTGTCTTGGAAAGGAAAATGGTGTCAACATTCTCAAATCCATTGATGAAGGACCGTATCGAGTTGAGACGACTAGAGATGTACTTGATACTGCTGAAGATGGAACTCTGATTTACGGAATGGACAGACCTAAGATGTATGATGAGCTTGATGATAAGGAGAAAAAGAGATTCGATGCTGATATCAGGGCTTCTAACATTGTTCTTCAAGGTCTTCCTAAAGACATCTACAAGCTGATCAATCACAACACCGAAGCAAAGGCAGTATGGGATAATGTCAAGATGCTTCTCTCAGGTTCTGAATTAACTATGGAAGACAGAGAATCACAACTCTATGACGAATTTGAACACTTCAAGATGAAACCAGATGAGAGTGTCTATGAGTACTATGTGAGATTTCATAAGTTGGTGAATGATATGAGGAACATCAGAATGACTATGCCTAACATTCAGCTGAACTCAAAATTTGTGAACAACATGAATCCCGAATGACACAAGTTTTTCACCTCTGTGAAGCTCACTAAAGGATTGAAGAATACAAACTATGAGCAACTCTATGCCTTCCTCCTTCAGAATGAGAGACATGCCATGTTTGAAAAGAGGATTCTTGATCAGTTCAAAGGTCAGGGAGAAACAAGCTCTACAAATGATTCAACTGCCTTTTTCACAAATGATGGGATTACCACCAATGCTTCTCAAGTTGTACTCACGGAAGATGATAATCACAAACCCATTTCTGATCCAAGGTTCAAGCAACCTGATGCAAATGCTGTCATGGAACATTTCATCACTCAACTGACACTCATGGTTAAAGAGAACAGGACACTTTCACCTCACACCAACAAACTTCACACCTGCAATGAGATCCGAACCGCCTCCAATCTTCACAACCATGCTTTGATCAAAGATGGGAAAATTATGGGGCAGTCAGTTCAAGAAAGGCAGTTTGATCAAGGAAGAGGTGGAGCTGGTAGAGGTTATGTTGGTAATCAGAATAGAGGAAGGAATGGTAATCAAGGTCAAACTAAGCCGATCAAATGTTATAACTTTGGTGGTGAGGGACACATTGCAAGGAACTGCACATCTCCAAAGCGTCTACAGAATGCTGATTACTTCAGAGATAAGATGCTGCTTGTACAAGCTCAGGATAATGGTGCTGCTTTGGATGAAGAGGAATTGTTGTTTCTAGCTGAGGGCAATGCCAAGACCTATGATGCAGATGTGGATGAGCAGCCTATTCAGGAGATAGGTCACAATCATCAGAATGCCTTTCAAGTCGCTGATTGTGATGCATACGACTCTGATGTGGATGATGGACCTACTGCACACACAATTTTTATGGCTAGCATTTCTCCAATGGTTTCTCCCAAGGTCTCTTCTTCACCACAAGCTGGCTCATCCAAAGACAAACTCATCTCAGAGGTATTAAAACTATACGATGATGCTGATGTGCAAAAGATGCATGACAAAGTACAATTAACTGAAACTTTTGAATCAAATATTGAAAATATGGGTAATATCAATGCTGTCCCATATGATCAATATGTGAAACAAAGTGAAAGTGAAGTTGTACGAAGTGATGCATCTTCTGCAGTCAACAATGACTATGTTCTTGATGAATACACTGCATGTGCCCCTGATGATTCTGTAATTTCTGAACTAAATGCCTATAAAGAACGTGTTGCTATCTATGAACAACGTGCAAAATTTGAGTTGACCTCTCGTGAGCAGGAAATGGATGACCAAGTGCGTACAATCATTAGAAAAAGTAATTTTCGAGAAGAAGTATTAAAACAAGAGTTAAATTCCTTGCAAGAAAAGCTTTCTAAAACTGCTAAGCAAAAACAAGAACTTCAAGAAAATGTGAAAATGCTTAAGCAAGAATTTAATGCAAAGGAATCAAAACTCTTGAAAGATTTTTCTAATCTGAAAACTTTGAAAAACACACTTGAAAACAAGTTGTACATACAAGGGAACACCATTCAGACTGCTCACATGATCACTAAGCATAGAATCTTAAGCGATAAGCATAGCATTCCCCTTGTTGAGGAACCAAATCCAAAGGTCATTAAAAGGGCTAGAAATGCTCATAAGGTTCTTTATGATGGCAATGAAATCCTTAAACCTAGACAGAAACCTAGTTGCGTTGAGTGCACTGAGGAAGATAAGAAATCAGATGAAGTCACTAGGGAAAAGATGAACAAGAAATTAGATGATCCTAAATGTAAAAAGAAGAAAATAAAGATCACACCCCATGATTACAAGAAGGAAAACTGGATTTCCTTGAACATGTTTAAGCCTCAGACAATGTTGACTCCCGAACAAGTTTTCTGGAAAATGGATTTAGATAAGCAGAAAGCTGAAAATATTGTTGAAACAAACCCTTCCCTTTGGAAAATGCCTAGAGCGACTGTGTATCCTCCTAATACACCAATGCATCTTGTTCCTAGAACAATTGCCACTAAAAGCAAGACCTTAATTAGCCAATATGTTATATTTCAACTATTTGTTGATTTTGAGAAAACTTGCAAGAAAAGGATCACACCCACTGGTATAACTGAAGGAGAAAGGGGTTTTGAGCAAATGAAAGAATGTTATTTATCTGAGGTCATGCCTTTCTTTAAACTTCTAAAAGATCACTTTGAGAGTCTTAAAAAGGGGATAGAAACTGATATTAAGGGAATGGAAAAGGAATTTGATGCAATGATAGTTGAAGTAAGTGACTATGAGCGAGCACTAAAATATAATGAGATTGAGAGGAAGAACTTGCATACACTAAATGAGAACCTGATTTCTGAATGTATTGCTCAAGATGTGTTTTTCACTGCTACAAATTGTTCCATTAATGCTTCCAAATTTCATGAATTATCGGTTGCTCTGAAAGTCTCCCATGATCGTGTCATTGAGCTTGAAAAAACTAATTCTGAACTAAACGAGAAAATTGAACTGGATGATCACGACGATTTGGTTAAACATTTTTCTAAACTAAAAGTTGAGCATTTTAATTTACAACTAAAATATCAAAATCTTAAAGAAAATGTCAAAACTTCAAATATCAAGACATCCTCAAATGCTCCAGAGTTTGATGCAGTTTTTCAAATTAAAAAACGTGATGAACAGATTCAAGCTCATTGCAACACGATCAGAAAGTTGAAAGCCCAAATCTCTCAATTAAAGGGTCAAACGAACAATATGACAGGCTCCCAAATGCCCCATCCTTTAGATTCTCAGAATTCTCAAACGTTTCATCTTCAAAACCTAGTAAATGCATTACAAAAGGAAAACGAAAGTTTTCTAGAAGAAAATGAAAAGGTTAAATGTCATTTCAATGAGTTATTTGAATCAATAAAGGTCACTCGTAACAAAAATAACGAACAAATAGCTTCATTGCAAAAGGAAATTGAGAATCTGAAGAGTCAGGTAAAAGTGAAAATGCCAATGACCAATGGGGAGAATGGTGTATCAAAGGTTCACTCTTGTAATAAATATGCTTTGTCTGTGAAATATGTCCCTCCTCATCTCAGGAACAACAAACTTGATGTTCAAACATACTTCTCATCCCTTAAGGATTGCCTAGAATGTCTGCGTGAGATTGTTGAAGAGGATAAGTTAGAGAAACCTCATGATAATGCAATTGGACATGCATGCTTATATGCCAAACGATCTCAAGAAATCCTAGAATGCTTGATCACAATATGCCCAAAGTCCTTAGGTGAGAGAGTTAATCCTTTGATTCCATGTTCGATGCCCAATGTCTTGATTGTGAACCTTAGTGTGCCTTTAAGTAGTTCAGATTCCAGATCTGTCAATGCTATGAAAGAGAACTCAAGTGTGCCTTCTAGGAGTACAAATCCCAGCACTTCTAGTTTTAAGAAAGTGAACCTTAGTGTGCCTGCATGTAGTCAGATCCCAGCACATCTAAACAGGTGATGCAAAGAACAGTAAAACCAACTAATGTTCCCATTCCCTCTACAGGAGTAATCAGTGACATTAAAGGGAGCAGGTCAAAGTCTCAAGACAATACAAGGAATGATAGGACCTCGCAAGCTAAGAATGTGCACTGGAAAAGAGTAGAAGAACAATCTAGGAACTTTAAGCTTGAATCGAATAAAACGAATCGTGTTGATTCTAGTATTAGCCATAGGCGTACTGTAATTAATTCGAATTCTGATACTATTTGCAAACCTTGTACTGATGTCTGCTTGAATTCTGTTTCTAATCATGAATGTGGTGTTAATGTTTTGCCTAATGATGTTAATTGTCCAGTTAATGTTGTTAATATTCATGCTAAAAAGGCAAAAAGGCAAAAACGAAAGAAAGTTAGAAAACAGTGGAAACCCACATGAAGAACATTTAGTAAGATAGGCTATTATTGGATACCTGTTGGTCATAAGAATAATCAGACAATGCCCACTAGAAAATGGATGCCTACTGGTAGAACTATTCCCTTAAGAAGTGAGCACACTGTGAACAGGGCTAATACAGACACTAGTACTGCATCTATTCACAATGATTCCAGTGCCTTAATTTCTGATATAAATGCTTCTTTTTCTGATGTGGGTGTTCCAACCATTGTTACTAACCAAATGGAACCCATTCTTGCATGGGGATCCCAATTATCCAGTTATCCATTCTTGTCTGTGTTCAACTGCAGATCGTTCAAATCGTTATGTGGCACCTGGACTCAGGCTGTTCCAAGCATATGACTGGCGACCGGTCACGGCTCATGAACTTCGTGAGCAAATTCATCGGGACAGTTAGATTCGGGAATGATCATTTCGGTGCTATTATGGGTTATGGAGACTATGTTGTTGGCAAAAGTGTTATCTCCATGGTTTACTATGTAGAAGGTCTTGGTCACAACTTGTTCTCTGTTGGTCAATTCTGCGATTCTGATCTAGAAGTAGCCTTCAGAAAACATACCTGCTTCGTTAAAGAACTTGATGGTAAGGAACTTTTAAGAGGTTCACGTGGTTCAAATCTATACACCATCTCTATCAAAGATATGATGAAGTCTTCTCCAATTTTCTTACTGTCAAAGGCCTCTAAAACAAAGTCATGGTTATGGCATCGTCGTCTCAATCACTTGAACTTCGGTACCATCAATGATCTCTCCAGAAAGGACTTAGTTGTAGGTTTACCTAGACTCAAGTATGAAAAGGATCATCTTTGTTCAGCATGTCAATTGGGAAAAAGCAAGAAGCATGCCCATAAACCCAAACCTACTAACTCTGTCACAGAATTTCTTCATATGATTCATATGGATTTATCTGGACCAATGAGGGTGCAGAATATATTTGGGAAGAAATATGTGTTAGTTGTGGTTGATGATTACTCTAGATTCACCTGGGTCAAGTTCTTAAGGACAAAGGATGAAACTCCTGATATCATCATCAAACTCATCAAACAGCTGCAGGTTCGGCTTAACAAAACAGTCAGAATAATAAGAACAGACAATGGAACTGAGTTTGTCAACAAACAACTCAGTGAATTTTATGAAAGCGTTGGAATCAGCCATCAAAGAAGTGTTCCACGAACTCCTCAACAGAACGGTGTAGTTGAAAGACGAAATCGAACTCTTGTAGAAGCCACTAGAACAATGCTGATTTACTCAAAGGTTCCAATGTTTCTCTGGGCTGAAGCTATTGCCACTGCATGCTACACACAAAATCGTTCCCTGATTCACACTGTTCATAGAAAAACTCCATATGAACTTGTCCACAACAGAAAACCTAATCTCTCTTTCCTTCGTGTGTTTGGTGCATTGTGTTATCCAACTAATGAGGGACAAGACTTAGGCAAACTTAGAGCTAAAGCAGACATTGGAGTATTTGTAGGGTATGCTCCAAACAAAAAGGGATACCGAATTTACAACAAAAGAACCCGAAATATCATGGAAACAATTCACGTTACGTTTGATGAGCTGACCGGTCAAATGGCTCCTGGACACTCCAGTTCAGGACCCGCACTTCAAAACAGTCCCATTGGTTCATCCCTTGTTCCAAACTCTTCTCAAGAAACTCCATATGTACCTCCATCTGAAGATGATTTAAAGAAATTGTTTGATCCTATGTTTGATACTAATGAGGTGTCGATTCCTACAACAGAGGCTGCTCATATTCCTGTGAATGAAGTCAATCCCTCAGTCTCAATATCTTTAAGTCAAGATACACCTGCTGCTGATCCTTCAGTCTCATCAACAAATCATCATTCTTCAAATGTACATTATGGAACTGTTTCTGGCATCAATGATGAAGTTATCCCTTTGCTACTCCTGAAGATGCTCTATTTGAAAACATATTTGCTCCTGAATCATCATCAGAACCATCTTCTTCAGGAGACATCGACTCTGCTACCTCAGTCCCTCAACAACTGCCACATGAACACCTTAGAAAATGGACTCACGATCATCCACTAGACAACATCATTGGAAATCCCTCTCGTCCTGTATCAACACGGAAACAACTTGCTACCGATGCCTTATGGTGCTTCTTCAACTCCGTACTATCTAAGATCGAACCAAAAGATGTTAAAACCGCCATGAATGAAGATAGCTGGTTCAATGCCATGCAAGATGAAATTCATGAGTTTGATCGACTTGATGTATGGGAGTTAGTACCTGCTCCAGACTGTGCTATGATTATTGCTCTTAAATGGATCTTCAAAGTGAAACTTGATGAGCATGGTGATGTGTTGAAGAACAAGGCTCGATTAGTTGCTAAAGGATACCGTCAAGAGGAGGGTATTGACTTTGAAGAATCTTTTGCTCCAGTTGCTCGAATCGAGGAAATCAGAATCTTTCTGGCTAATGCTGCTAGTAAGAACATGGTAGTCTATCAGATGGATGTAAAGACGGCATTTCTGAACGGAGACCTTAAAGAAGTCGTCTACGTCAGCCAACCCGAAGGATTTGTAAATCAAGAGCATCCTACTCACGTTTATTTTTTAAAGAAGGCCCTTTACGGTTTAAAGCAAGCTCCAAGGGCATGGTATGATACACTGTCAAAGTTTCTTCTATCAACCGGATTTAGCAAAGGAGCAGTTGATCCAACATTGTTCACCAGGAAGTCAGGCAAACATTTAATTCATGTTCAAATTTATGTTGATGATATTATTTTTGCCTCGACAGACCCAATGGAATGTGATCGTTTTTCAAATGAAATGAGTTCAAAATTTCAAATGTCAATGATGGGACAAATGTCATTTTTCTTAGGATTACAAATTTCGCAAAGTCCCGGAGGCATTTTCATAAATCAATCTAAATATGCAACTGAGATCTTAAAGAAATTTGGATTTGATTCAAGTGACCCTGTTGACACTCCCATGATTGATCGAACAAAACTAGATGAGGACCACTCAGGGATCATGATTGACCAAACAAAATATCGTAGTATGATTGGATCCCTGATGTACCTCACAGCTAGTAGACCAGACATCTTGTTCGCTGTTTGCATGTGTGCTAGATACCAGGCTAAGCCTACAAAAAGGCACCTTGAAGCAGTTAAACGGGTCTTTCAGTATCTCCAAGGAACCATCAATATGGGTCTTTGGTACCCGAAGGACACCGGCATGTCACTAACAGCCTATGCAGATGCTGATCATGCAGGGTGTCAAGATACTCGTCGAAGTACATCTGGAGGTGCTCAGTTTTTGGGTGATAAACTTGTGAGCTGGTCTTCAAAGAAGCAAATGAGTACTTCTATTTCCTTTACAGAGGCTGAATACATAGCCATGTCATCCTGTTGTGCTCAAATCTTATGGATGAGATCTCAATTATCTGACTATGGCTTTGAATTCAACAAAATCCCTCTGTACTGTGATAATAAAAGTGCTATTGCTCTCTCATGCAACAACGTTCAACACTCAAGAGCAAAGCAAATCGACATTCGACATCATTTCATCAGGGAACAAGTGGAAAAAGGTGTGGTAGAACTCTATTTTGTGAGGTCTGAATATCAGTTAGCAGACATCTTCACCAAAGCTCTTCCAAGAGAACGTTTTGAGTTTATTCTTCCACGTCTTGGCTTGAAAAGCCTTCAACCAGAAACACTCAAACGTCTTCAGGAGGAAGACGAGGAGTAAAGGTCTATCTTCATCTATCTCTTGTAAATATTTATTCGAAAAACAAAATACAAAATTATAAAACCTTCAAAAATCAAATAGAAAAATATAAATCTTTCAAAATCCATAAAAATTTGAAAAATTCGAAAAATCTTCAAAAATATTGTCATTTTGTCATGTTTCTCTCGATTCGATAATATCTACGGTCTTGATGTTGTCATTCAAAGAATGACACGGGACTTTAGATGTTGTTCGAATTTTTATAAAAAAAAAATATATATATATTTATATATATAAATATATATATATATATATATATATATATATATTTTTGGGAGAAAGAGAAAAAAAAATGGTTTATTGTCATTTCAGGCAGTAACCTGCTTTTCAAAGAAAGAACAGAGCCATGCTTTACCATGTTTTCAAATTCCATGCTTTGATTCTATAAACATTTATCTGCTGAAAACTAACTGCTTTGAAAAATAACTCGGTCTCTATTTTTGATAATCATCAGGACTTATTTGTCAAAATCTCTATCTCTCAATCAACAACCTATGTCATTGATTGAGGGGGAGAATGATTTCAATTAAATTAAAAATTTATTTGGCATTAAATTGTTTTCAAAAGATGTACATGCATGTTTTATCAATGGAGTTTTAAAGTCTAAAAATCCGATCCTTATCAGTTAAAACGCTTTCATAATCAAGTCACAATTTCCCTTAAAATCTTTCAAAATCAATTTAAATCAATAAGAGATCACAAATCTCAAATGATTTGATAATTGTGATCGGGGGAGAATGTGTGATTTAAATTGGATTTAAACTGATAATTCGGTAAATGGTTTTATAAGGATGTACATGCTATCCTTCCCACATGTGACAAACGATTTCAAATTTTCCATGCACATGTTGAGGGGGAGCATCTATCTTAAACCTATGATTTGAAACGTGATCATTTATCTCAATGTGCAGGTTCCCTCTAGTATGTGCAAAACTTTCTTCAAACCTCGAGGCACATATTGAGGGGGAGCAAACTTATGGAAACCTCATCCTTCCCGGAAATGCTTTATCTACTTGATTTGATCAAGGAAGTGATGGTGATATCTTTTAGAAAATGGTAATCAAAGAAGTAATTTCTTCCTCTTGCCTCCGTGTGCAAAACGATTTCAAACAATTCATACACATGTTGAGGGGGAGCACTTATTCTAAAAATATCAAAAACAATTCAGGTACAAAATGTTTTTGATAATATATCACAAGTATCTGGATTGATTTTCAAATGGTTTTCAATTGGTTCCAATGGCAGATGAACAATACCAAATAGACCGACCAACTTTACTTTATGTACGGTGATATAAGGATGATAAGGTTAGGTATGTGTTCCCATGATCCGCCAGAACCGGAGGGATCTACCCAGGGACTATCCACTAGTTAGTGTAGAGTTCTTAGGTATGATGATAAAAGGAGAAAAATGAGATATGGGAAGAGTGCGGACTAAGTCTGAGCTAGTACTGAAATAAACCCAACAAGGTTCTAGCTATGAAGTCTCGGTAAGCACTGAAGGGGTTGAAGAATTAAAAAGAATTGAATGAGAAAAGGGTGAAAACAAATAGCCCTCCATTTATTCAACCTTAGGGCAGAAACCGGGTTCAATTCATATGCTACTGATGGTAACATCGGTATTGAAGACAAGACGTCATGGACCCAGTGACGCACTGCACTTCAACTTTCCAAACCACTCAAGTTCCTCTTAAAAGGACTTGTTTCATTCTCACGGGGAACCGACATTATCTATCGACTTTCTCTTAGAGATTGTTGATATTGAAAAAGGAGACCCTCTCCCTAGTCTCCGGCACAGGATCCAAATATGCACAAAATTGAGTCTAGAGCCACGAGATCATCAATAAATCTCATTAGGACACTTTCAATGAAGACTCTCTGTTTCACACAATGTGAAAAGAGAGATTATATCTTGAGTCCTACGCATTATCCTTGTGGTATTGCCAGAACATCTGAGTGATGTGTAAACATATTCACAATGAAGATGGAAAACCTTCTGGAGCCAACATCAAACAAGCTCCTGGTAGGTGGCAGGTGAGATCTATCATATAGATCAACTATGTGACAACTGAACAGAAACAATGGGGCGATTCAATCTCTTGAATCAATCCTGGTTCAGGTTATGGATTGACGGATACCTTTGAAAAACCGGTCTTTGTGCTCAATAACTCTTTTCTTTAGCACATCGACCGTGTACTAATTTTTCAAACCAAAAGGTGTTTTTATGATTGATAATTGATTTCCAATAAAACCTTCGTGTATTGCAAAAACAATTTCTATTGAGCAATACACGATTGTTTTTCAAATCTCTTTTCATCAATCAGTGGACTTAAACTCGCTGGTTCACTCACTTCGTGTTGTCTTCTTTGAGACGTTCCGGTTTGAGAACAGCTAGAGCAGCTGCGAAACCCTGCCAAGGAAATTCTTCGGAATTATACCTGATCACAGGCAGTACATGTACTGATCAACGGGGAACCGTGGGCCGTGTACCTCAATTCAACTAAAGTGGTCAAAGACACTTTTGTACGCTTTATTGTTAACTGTTGTATGCAGGTATGCCCGACGTTTGCAGCTGATCAGAATGAAGTGGTCAATCCATAGCCGCATGCTCACACAATACATTCATCTCTCAAGAAATCATGATAAGTGCATCAATGACTCTGATATTTTCACTCCATGCTTCTGCTACGCTGCTGCCAATATCATGAATCAACGAAAGCTTCCGCTACTCTGATGAGAAGATATCATAATCCAGAATGTGAGCATGTCGGTCCGAAAGTCACAACATCACATAATACCAACACCACAATGGATGTCTCAGAGACTTTTGTTAGCTGATGGTCTCAAAAGCTGGCTCAAATTTATTATCACGTGGATCAGTAAAAGACCTCCACCTGGAGTAACCAAACATGCAATGTGATGAATCAATGACTACGAGCTTAGGAACAAAGTACTACATCAAGAATGCAAGAACAATTGTTAATGTAATATCTATTTGTATTCAATGTAATTTTAGTACATGATTGAGGTGACCTCCCTTAGGGGGAGATTGTTTGGAATTAGAAATTCCAGGTATTAAAGAGTCGGTCACCTCAAGTATATGTAATCATTAGAAAGCTCGTAGTCGTAGTTATTTTAAGTTAAGTAGTATTTAGTTAAGTAACACCGTGGAGGACGGACGGGTCTTTACCCACTGTATGCCTAATCCACAGCCCGTTGTGTGGCGTTTTATTGTAAGACTATAAATACTCTCTACCTTCCAAGGTAGAGAGTTGGAGCTCATAATAATATCTTTCACTTTCTCTCACTAAGTTCCCTAAACCTCTAACTTTCTCTCTCTAGAATTCCACTTATACGCCAACTTGGTGTTATGGTTTGATGTGTAAGTGAAAACTAATATCTTTCAGGTACACCGTTTCTTCTTCACAAGGATTAGTACAAGTTTAAGTAACAAATCTGGGAAATTTCACTTCATGATCAAGTTTGGCATATCAGGTATACTTCACCATGTGGTCACTGCAATAGCCGACATAATGCGTGAATGATGTGTTTACCAAAGTGTTTACTGGATGGTTATTGATATTGTTGATATTGGATAATGAACCATTGATGAACCACTGCATGTTCCCCTAAAACAGATATTCACCGAAACCAAAGTTGTCATAACACATTCAAGCTGACATTATCTTACGGTTTATTCTTGGTTTTGTAAAATCCCGCTAAAGAAACTATTTTTCGGTTTAAACCATAGAATTGTCAAATCCCATGATCATAGAACCATCCTGGAGAATGGAAAGTGTATTTTGAGATCTTTTCTAATGCTGGTGCTACGGTTTCTGCTTCGAAGAAGGGATAAAAGGGTGTACTTCATGAATTGGATGTGTGTTTGGAAATTCGTCATGGCAGTTTGGTTATTACATGGTTTTACGGGGTTATGTGTTTTTAACCATGGTCGGGATGATAACCATTATCATAGTTCACTTAAACCATCAATGGAGGCTAGATTTGAACCTTTAACCAGAAATGTGTCAACGGCGTTAATTCATTATCATCTATTTAAGGTTGAAGTGAAAAATCACGGGCAAGTGTACTTAGTATCTGAAGGTATCGGGGATGGTTGGATGAAGATTCTTCAAGATCCTTGTTCAAGCCTATTATCAAAAACGAAGACTTGGAAATCTAGTTATTGTTGGGTGACTTTTACCTTTTCTTTTACCACTTGGGGGAATTGGGCTCTTATCACCTCAAAATAACTATCACTTTAAGGAGTTACGTTGTAGTGCTCAGTGTCACATTCAATTGTGGATTTTCAAGAGATGAAGTACGTCTTATACTTGATGGTTGGTTGGATGAAGAGTATAGAGTACTTAGAGATTCAATGGAGGATGAAGTCTCGACACCGCTCTTTGTTACATATGTGCAAGTTTAAGTCACGTGTTCGGGTTAGTTTACTTCAGGGTCAAATTCATCATATTGGGTTTTCTCCATCAGCTGTCACTACAAAGAGCCTACTGAATGATAATGGGGTGATTACATGTTTTGCCAAGAGAGTTTTAAAAGAGAGAGATTATGATGTTTGAACACAACAGTTCAAGCCTCGTTCTCTAAAGAAAAGAAAAGTGTACGTCTCAGTGTGCTTTATCTTCGAAAGAAGAGAAATCTTCTTATTATGACCATTCTCATCGACATGCTTCAGGCTTTTTCCATGCACTTCAGTCATCAAGTGATCCGGACTACTTATAATTACTCTTATTCCACTTGCTCAATATAATGAAGATGGAGACATCATGTGCTAATTTTGCGGGGGAGAAGTGTGAATAGAATACATGTGGATGATAATCACTTGTTTAATCAAGAATGGCATCTCCGTATGCAATTCTTAAGGGGGAGAAGAAGTGTGAATTTTTTGCATGGTTGATTCATATTTGAGAATATATGGTCAAACGGCTCCTAACTCATGTAAGAACCGAGCTTCTTCTTATCGGATCATCTTCACATGGAGTTTCTTCTAAGAGCCGTTGGTTGACATCTTCTTATGGACTGATGAGTTTAATGACAAAGTGCTTCTAGTTGCGGGGTTGATTTCCTTGATGAACATCTTTATGTTCTTGTTTGATTGGGAGGGCTTTGATTTATGGAGATTTGCTATATACGAGTTAACGGGAATGCATGTGGTGAGAAGAAGATGTTAACTTTCTCTTCCCCATTCGGACAATCTTGAAGAAGGTCGAGTCTACAGTCAGTTCTACATTCTCTGCTACGTGTTAGAAGACTAAAGACGAGTTGCATTTGATTATCTAAAGACTTCTTCTTAATCTGGGCATTTATCAAACAGATTGTCGGTTTATGGGAGAGCACTTATTGGGGGATAGTGATACGTCAGATTCAATTCCCAATTAGACTTGCTCATATTCTTTAGCAGTGATTCCTCAAGAAACCCTATCTCCAGTTATTCCTCGAGGCGTTGATATTGACTATTGTAATATTGCAGTTGCACTATTGAATAATAATCTGCTCTTTGGTATTCCTTTGCCAAATCTTCACGGATTATTGTTCATGAAAAATGATCCGCTCTTTGGTATTCCTTTACCAAATCTTCACGGATTAGTGTGCACTCTGTAAATCAACCACATGAACATTAAGGAAAATGACTACCTCATCCGCTTGAAGACATTATTGGTGAATCTTCCAGATCAGTCTCTATATGTATATCTTTAGGAAGATGGAATTGATGTTGAGGACTCATTTGTTTCGGTTCATTAAGTGGGTCAATGTACATCCGGTTGTACATTTATTCACGTGTTGGACATTTGACACAAGTTGATTACTTCGAAGTTAATCATTTATCACTTATTTGAGATTGAAGTTGACTTTCACAAAGGCGTGTTCTTATTTGATAACTTGCTCGGGCTTAAAAATTTGAGTTGAAGACTTGGTTTATCTAATTACCATCAGTCAAGGTGGATGGTTGAAGACCTGGTTAACTATCACTATTAGGAGTTACTTTGTTTTACTCTGTGTCACACGCATATGACGGTGTGGATAATCGCAAGAGGTGTTAATGTCTCATACTTTGCTTGAGTAGTGAGTACTTAGATATTTGCTTGAAGCATAAATTCTCGACACCGTTCTTCCATCATTAGGTGCAAGCTTAAGATACAAATGTTGGGAATTTGATTTCAATTTCAAGTATGGTATATCGGGTTTTCTTCATCAGTGGTCACTTCAAATTGTCTACATAAGGGTTGATAAAATAGTCAGAGAGAGTCTTCAGCAAGTTGATTCTCACAAGAGTTCAAGTGTTCTTCTCATAAAGATTTCAAGTATTTGGGCTTATACTATGTTGCTGATTCTGAAGTGTCAAAACTAGCAAGGGGGAAGGAGACAAGCATCTAAACGCGAGTAAACTTGATGAACTTAATTGTTCTAAGTGATTGAAGATATCCCGGGAAGACGAATGTCATAACCGTAGAGAAACTCAATGTTTATCTCATCGTGGCATTTAGTGCTCTTATTCCAACTACGTGGGGGAAGAGATGTAAGAGAAAGTTTCTGAAGATAAAAGAGGTACACAAGTATGAAATATTCAGGGGAGATAAATGTATAACATGAGGGAGAGAGATTATGTACATTGGGGATGCTCAGTTGTCTCACTTGAGTGCTTAACCAGTGATTCAGAGATATAATCACTTATTCCGGAGTTGACATCCGCAGAGATTGTCATCCGCAGAGATAATCAGTGATTCGGCCTGCTTCTTCAATGTTATCGGTTATTCTTTCTTTGGGAATGTGTGTACTTCAGGTTCTTGAGCTTCATACATGATCATCAGGGAAGAAAAATGTGAACATTGGGTAGGTGTTTTCATTCCCCTCATGATGTGTATACGGGAGAGCTCTTGGGTATTGGTGTACTTCGGGTTCTTGAGCTTCATACACGATCATCAGGGAAGAAAAATGTGAACATGGGGAGGTGTTTTCATTCCCCTCATGATGTGTATTCGGGAGAGTTCTTGAGCATTATACAAAGAGACTGACTGCATCAATTCAACTACTTGGGGGAATTGTTCTCTTGACACCTTTTTTGGAATGGATTGCTTCAGACTTCAGTGAAAAAGGAATTTGAGAAGATTATGTTAATACAAATAAGCCGTAAAAAAGTTTATTTATATTTTACGATCTTCTAATGTTTTGTCGATAACAAACGTAAAATCATTTTAACGAAACAAATAAAATACGTAAATGGTTTGAACTAATAGTTTCTAACATATTCACATTTTCACATAAAACACTAAAACAAGTATAAGTGATTTTATGATTTAATATTACATATGTACAACAACTAGTGTTTACATATTTGGGTAAAATATACACATAACTAGCATGTAGTATATTGGGTAATATAAATGGGTAGAAACTTAAGTATCATAACCCATTGGGCAAATACATTGAATGTAGTTGGGTACAACCCAAAGCCCATGACCCATGGAGCTTGACCCATAACCCATTGCATGACATCATGCTTATATCATATATGGATAATATCCATAACCCATGGTATTGACCCATACCCAATGTCTAGATACATTGAACCCTTGGTGAGCACTCAAGAGAATGTCTAGATACATTGAACCCTTTGTGAGCACTCAAGAGATACATTGTATCTAGCTAAATACCCATGGATCAACCCATAGCCCATGACCCATAACCAAAAATACCCATGGGCAAAGAGGAGCGTTCCACGGATCCCTGGCTTTGTGCTAGCCGGATCCCAAGTGGAAGGGATCTGTGGGATCCGGGGAACAGTAGAGAATTTTCTCTATAAATAGAGAGTCATTTCTTCCTTTCTACTCATCACTCAACATACATACTTCCCCAAGTATCATAACCCTCTAACCTCATATCCAAGTGATCTATGTAGTTTGTCTTTTGTTTTTGTGTGATATTCTAGGTTCCTCTTAAAGGCAAGATCACCACTTCTTGAAGATGTGCAAGCTCAAGTCCATGAGTTTCCATGCTTCGTCATCATCAAGACAACTAAGGTTCTCTTATTGATAGTTCTTACTTTCTCCATAGTTTGGGTTGAAGGCATTAGTGAAGAATGCCGAAAGTGTCAAGATGAAAGCATTAGTGAAAGATGCCGATCATCCGTGTCAAAGCATTAGTGAAGAATGCTAAAGGTGTCAAGACGAAGGCATTAGTGAAGGGTGCCAAGCGTTGTGTCTAAGGCATTAGTGAAGGATGCCGAAGAATCAAATCAAGTAGCATTTGGGAAGAATGCCTAGGTCGTATAATCGATGAGTTGCATCGTTATACATATAAGTATTTGTTTATTTCCAAGGATGGTGATATCCTTGTTGGTGTTGTAACAAGGAGTGGATTTCCTTGATATTAGGTGTTGTGTTGTGAAGGGTAGTAGTTCCTCCATAGTAATGGAACTAGGTGCTTAGCCTAGTACCTAATAAAGGGTAGGCGACGTTGTGTAGGTGCGGTTCACCTTGGAGTGAAAGAACTCGGTGGTTAGCCTAGCACCGTATAAAGGGTAGGCGACGTTGTGTTAGGTGTGGTTCGCCTTGGTGTGAAAGAACTCGGTATTTAGCTTTGTACCGGAAAAAGGTTAAGCGACGTTGTGAAGGCTTCTCCGCCATAAGGAGATTGGTGTAGTGATTACGAACTCTCGAGTAGGTGACTCGGGGAGTGGAGTAGGGCAAGGAACGTGTCCTTGTAGCCGAACCACTATAAATACTTGTGTCGTGGTGATGTGCTTCTTACTCTTTATCTTTCATTACACGTTTATATATATATCTATCAACGTCCAACATAAACAACCAAATAGATTGACATAAGTCGATCTAAATATTTATAAGGAAGTTTTAAATTGGTAAAACTATTCAACCCTCCCTTCTTGTTTTCCACAATTGGCATCAGAGCTTCGTTACCAAGTTTTTTTTGTATATTGTACTTTGAAAACTTGATACGATCCGTGTATGTTTGAAAACTACAAAGAAGGGAATTTCTTAAAACAAAAAGTCATGTTTTTAGAAATCATCATATGTTGGATAGTGATAGATCATTCTAACATTTTCCTTTGAGAAGTCTTCATACTAGGATTTGGGTATCTTAGAAGATCATGAAGTATTTCGCGTCTATGGTTTCTAAAACCATAAAAAGGGAATATAGCAAAGGATTGGGGTATCTTAGAAGATCATGAAGTATTTCGCGTCTATGGTTTCTAAAACCATAAAAAGGGGATATAGCAAAGGTATGTTTTCTTAGTTACATTTTTTTTTCAAAAACGTGCTAAATTGCTTGTGGACAAAATGGTGATATATGCTTCTATCTTATAATAAGCATAATATGAAAAGTGTTTTAGTGATTTTTTTTTAAAGTTTTGTTGTTAGATATCTTGTTAATCAAGCTTGAATAAAGGTAAACATGGGTAATATAACTTCACTAAAAAGTCTACAAAGACTAAACCTTTTCGTCGGGTCAAAACGTACATTTTTGTAATTCTGTGTCAGATCCGCGGATCCCTCAGGTTACGCTGGACGGTTCCCTCAAGCAAGGGATCCGTGGGATCCGTGGTACAGAAGACAGTTTTTGTCTGATTTTCAAAAACTCATAACTTTTTAACCGTAAGTCGTTAGAAGTCGTGCCACCTATAGTTTTAAAGGTATTTGAGTCTACTTTCATTTAAAAATGATTTCATAAACTGATTCAAAACAATAATTTACAGAATCATTGATTTATAATAGAAAGTCATTTTTCGGTCATAAATTTTGCACAAACTTTTGATCTAATTGGAGACGGATGTTTTCGCTTTTGAATAACAATGTGTCCTCTATTGAAATTAAGGTTTTGATCATATTTATAAATATAAAAGAAAGTAATCAAGCTTGGTATACATGTTTATATTTAACACAAAGCGATGAAAAGAACTTTCGTATGCTATGCTAAATGATAAATTGTCTTCTTTGCATTACTTGATTATTTGCTTATCTCAAATAGCTTTTGTGCTTGTTTGATTGAATAGAATATGTGGTTTCCTTACCTTGCTATTCATTCTCTTGTTTGTCGATTTAGTAATATTCTACTAATCAATGTGCTATTTGAAGGATTGTTTGGGATAACATCTAGTTGTGTCGAAAATGTTAGTTTAGATATTTAGATAAGTCATATAGGTTGAAAAATGTTTAAAACATATAACACACTAAATGGATTTTTGATTGAGTTTGTCATATGTGCTTATATGATTTCCTTTGTTCTTGTATCATTTTATAAAAACAACAAGAATGTACATCGGATCATAACCTACACTTGTGTTGATGATGTACTCTCCCATTTTTCTTTTCATGATCGCTCTCCAAGCTTCATAGTAGGATTGACAACTTGATTATTTCATCCGATATACTCAAGTAAATTATATTGCAACGCAAATATAATTGTTCATATCCGAAAGTCCAAACTCAAAGCTTTCCAACAACATATGTTGAACTAGCTCATCCAACCATTTTTTGTTGTTTACCATATGGACAACTTTTAAACTTATTTTTAACATGACGCCTTCGTCACCTTAGTTGTCTCAAGTATAATATTAAACGAAGCAAAGTATCATCATTGTTACTCTTCGATAGGCCATTGTAGGAATATAAATTTTCCTAACTTGAGAATGAATACTGGAGAACTTATTGCACTAGAAACTCAATTTGACCTAACGGTTGAATTGCTTCCTTGATAGAAGTTGGGTATGTAGAATCACCCGTAAAAATGGTCGTGTTTAGCAGTAATTGAGCACCGCTAGTAACAGTCTCATATTCATTCTCTCACTTGGGAAACTTATACTCCTATGTTTTCCTAAAGTAAGTTTACAATGGAAATACTTTGCATTGTCTTAGGATTACTAATCAAACAAGTTGTAAAATAAAATTTTATTTTAGTTAATCACAACCACTTGCCTCATCAAGCGATTATCTTGCTTTGATCGAGAAGAGCTACATGACTTCATGGACGAAGTTCGTTGTATGCTAATCACCATCCGTAATGACTATACATAGTTCATTGCTTCCGTTGGCCAAAACAACCCTATTGTCTTGAGCACCATCATCTACTGTGCACGCCATTGTTAATACAAACAATTTACTAAATCGTAAATCTATTTTGAGCTTCTTGAATAACAGTTGTTAAGTTTGATAAGCCTATGTGTTACTTGTGAGCTAGATCTCATTTAATTGCTTATGTGCTATTTCTACATGCTCTTAGTATGTTTTACTTGTATACATGTATACTTACTGTAGAGATCATTAGCTTCTAAGTTCGATACTTAGAACAAACGCTCACTGTTAAGTAAAACTGTCCCAGATGCCAGATCCCTAGTTTGTAACTATCCGGATCCCTCAAGTGAAGGATTCGTGGGATCCGGGTGAATAGAAGTGGAATTTCAATCCTTTACACCTCAAACCATGTTCCTAGACTACTTCACACTAGCTGAACTTAATACCTTAGGATCTCTTAAGTCCTTCTCAAGCTTAGTAAGCTTCACACTCACTCATAGCTCATTAAGGATCACACTCAAAGTGCTTTTCGATCTATCGTTTCACCTAAACTCATTACTCTTCCGCTCTCTAGATCACTCATTATTTCTCACATGATCCCTCACATCTAGACTTAGAAATCTTTCGATTAGGGCAAAATTGATCATAATCATCCTTGCCTCAAAATTGGTTGAAATGGATCAAATTCTAGTTCTTCCACCTTAAAACCTTTAGGATCACTCCAAGACATTATCCTAAGTCACTATCTGATCACTAGGATCATCTAGCTCCATTTGACACTCTCAAGATTTTAGTGTCATCTTTGTTCATTTATTGGTACTCACGAAAGTTCCAATTTCTTTCATATAAGGCAATCATTAGCTACATCACTCATTGCCCTTGAACATTTAAGTACCCTTCCATTTAAAGACACTTAGGAGAACTGAAACATTCAAAAAGGTATAGGCTTTAGACCTTTCAAACATCACTTCTATCCTTTCCTAGCTGCTGAGAGTCGGATCCCTAGGATTAGCCTAGACGGATCCCCCATTGGTGGGAACCGTAGGATCCGGGTGACAGATTTATGTCAACTCTTGCTAGAACAATTATTTTAAGCTCATCTTGCTAACTTGAACACTCCACCTCATCCTAATTAAATCTCTGAAGTTGACTCTTGTGCATGCTAATCATCACATTCCAAAGGATATTAGAGACTTAAGTCTTGAATGCACTTGCTAAATCCTTCCCTTTATAAGTCATCTTGCTAGAATCCCTTAGTCATCAAACACAACATAATTCTCATCATTTAGAAACCTTTTCCTTAGTCATTTCATCATGAGTAAAGCTCCTAGTGCTAACTCATCCAACCAAGAACCACCAAAGAAACTTGCTCGTGTTGTACACGAAATTTCCTCAACCGAATCATCTCCGGTTAAACCCACAAATGGTAGGACTTCCCATCCACCGAATCATCATCCGTAAGAGATAATAATGCTAGAATCTCACCTCAACAAACCCAATCAAAAATTGCCAAGAAAACCGCAATAATTAGCATTAAACCTCTTAGGTTAGAAAAGGGATCATCGAGCTCTAAACCAAACGTACCTAGTTCTAGCAAAACGTCTAAACCTTCATTCCTAGAGCATGGACTACACTCCTTTACCGAGCCTCTCTCTATTCATTAGAGCATTCACCACCGAGAACTTCCCATTCACCAACCTTCTCGTTAAAATAGGAACCACCTACATCACCAACTAGTCCATCGTTGGAAACAAGGAACCACCAAGGAATTGATCATATGAAGGAATTTCCATTACCACCACTCTCATTCCTAGTAGAACCTCATCCTAAATTACTCAATATACCTCCACCATCATTTGTAGAACCTCCTCAAAACATCTTATTCCTAATCAAGACAATAATTGCTCTAATTGTCTAATCACCCAAGGACTTGTTCAAGAAGTACGAAATGAGTTGCATTTCATGTTTAATCATCTTCTTGAAAGATTGGACCAAATCAACAAGTCTACTCATCCCTAGACTCAAGCACACTTTTGCTTCTTAAGCTTTGGCCACTTATTAGTATTAGTAGAATATGGCTAAATCATTCTCTTAGTTTTTAGAGATTTGTTGATCATCTCTTATGTTTTATTGAATGATAGTTTACTTGCCATATTGCATTGAGTATATGTTTGTTGGTTGAATACATATCTCATTTTGATGTTAACATTACTTGTTACATCACCATTACTGAAATTAATCATCAGCTATACGGATCCCTCAAAATTGCCTAGACGGATCCCTACTAGGAGGGAACCGTGGGATCCGTGAGACAGAAAACTATTTTTCTACTAACTAGGATCACATATGTAGGAAATTGTGCATTATACTTGTTTTCTAACATTTCTTTTGTAGTTATTCAATCTACACTTGAAGTCTTTGACACCCTAAAGCTAGGGGAGCTTTGTGTCAAAACAATACATTGCAAATTACTTGCAATATTAGGATTACATTTCTCGACATCCCTTTGTAAAATTGCAATCATCAAGGGGGAGCACATTCGTCACTTAGACGAAATCTTTTGCAAACTTAGTTGCAAATAAACTAGATTAGTATTACTTTCTTGACGCCCTTACCTAGGGATGGACTCGTCAAGGGGGAGTAAAGACGAGATCCTTTCCCGTTACTTGCTCTCTACCTCTTTTTATTTCTTTCACATGTTTTTCTTAAAAACAATGTGTTGCTTTCTTTCAAGGCTCTTTTTGTTTCGACAAAAAGGGGGAGAAGAAAGTAAAAACTACAAATTCAAACTTTTACGAATTTTAGCTTTTCCTTAAAATAATTTTATGTTTTGTCATCAACAAAAAGGGGGAGATTGTTAATACAAATAAGCCGTAAAAATTTTTATTTATATGTTACGATCTTCTAATGTTTTGTCGATAACAAACGTAAAATCATTTTAACGAAACAAATAAAATATGTAAATGGTTTGAACTAATAGTTTCTAACATATTCACATTTTCACATAAAACACTAAAACAAGTATAAGTGATTTTATGATTTAATATTACATATGTACAACAACTAGTGTTTACATATTTGGGTAAAATATACACATAACTAGTATGTAGTATATTAGGTAATATAAATGGGTAGAAACTTAAGTATCATAACCCATTGGGCAAATACATTGAATGTAGTTGGGTACAACCCAAAGCCCATGACCCATGGAGCTTGACCCATAACCCATTGCATGACATCATGCTTATATCATATATGGATAATATCCATAACCCATGGTATTGACCCATACCCAATGTCTAGATACATTGAACCCTTGGTGAGCACTCAAGAGATACATTGTATCTAGCTAAAGACCCATGGATCAACCCATAACCCATGACCCATAACCAAAAATACCCATGGGCAAAGAGGAGCGTTCCACGGATCCCTGGCTTTGTGCTAGCCGGATCCCAAGTGGAAGGGATCCGTGGGATCCGGGGAACAGTAGAGAATTTTCTCTATAAATAGAGAGTCATTTCTTCCTTTCTACTCATCACTCAACATACATACTTCCCCAAGTATTATAACCCTCTAACCTCATATCCAAGTGATCTATGTAGTTTGTCTTTTGTTTTTGTGTGATCTTCTAGGTTCCTCTTAAAGGCAAGATCACCACTTCTTGAAGACGTGCAAGCTCAAGTCCATGAGTTGCCATGCTTCGTCATCATCAAGACAACTAAGGTTCTCTTGTTGATAGTTCTTACTTTCTCCATAGTTTGGGTTGAAGGCATTAGTGAAGAATGCCGAAAGTGTCAACATGAAAGCATTAGTGAAAGATGTCGATCATCCGTGTCAAAGCATTAGTGAAGAATGCTAAAGGTGTCAAGACGAAGGCATTAGTGAAGGGTGCCAAGCGTTGTGTCTAAGGCATTAGTGAAGGATGCCGAAGAATCAAATCAAGTAGCATTTGGGAAGAATGCCTAGGTCGTATAATCGATGAGGTGCATCGTTATACATATAAGTATTTGTTTATTTCCAAGGATGGTGATATCCTTGTTGGTGTTGTAACAAGGAGTGGATCTCCTTGATATTAGGTGTTGTGTTGTGAAGGGTAGTAGTTCCTCCATAGTAATGAAACTAGGTTCTTACCCTAGTACCTAATAAAGGGTAGGCGACGTTGTGTAGGTGTGGTTCACCTTGGAGTGAAAGAACTCGGTGGTTAGCCTAGCACCGTATAAAGGGTAGGCGACGTTGTGTTAGGTGTGGTTCGCCTTGGTGTGAAAGAACTCGGTATTTAGCTTTGTACCGGAAAAAGGTTAAGCGACGTTTTGAAGGCTTCTCCGCCATAAGGAGATTGGTGTAGTGATTACGAACTCTCGAGTAGGTGACTCGGGGAGTGGAGTAGGGCAAGGAAGGTGTCCTTGTAGCCGAACCACTATAAATACTTGTGTCGTGGTGATGTGCTTCTTACTCTTTATCTTTCATTACACGTTTATATATATATCTATCAACGTCCAACATAAACTACCAAATAGATTGACATAAGTCGATCTAAATATTTAAAAGGAAGTTTTAAATTGGTAAAACTATTCAACCCCCCCCCCTTCTAGTTTTCCACAGATTATTTAAATGTGGGATGATACGTTGCTGTTGTTCTATTGGATGATATAACCTCGAACGAAGAATCACGGTGATTATTCTTAAAAGGAGCAGCGGGATTTATGATAATGGTGTGCTTCTTTGTGCACCTGGCTAAGAGAAGCTTGAAAGAAAGCTTTGAATCTGCTCAGCTAAAGGATTTTCTGTTTGGGGGGAAGCTGCCAAAGTCTATCTTTCTCAAAGGCTCATGTCCTATCTTCTATTCTGGAGCCTCGGAAGCTTTGGTGGTGGAAGTTTAAGAGATGATGACTTCTATCTTCTACGACGTGCTGCTCGATATCCTTATCTCGGTACTCGTATCATCATTCTCTTAAACTATGTCATCTACTCTATCTGTATATATTTATTAAAAACAAAATACAAAATTATAAAACCAACAAAAAGAAAATAGAAAAATATAAAATCAACAAAAACCCATAAAAATCATAAAATTTTGAAAAAGACCAAAAATATGTTTTCTCTAGACATGTCTTCTGGTATCGATAACATCTGCGGTCTTAGAAATATCATTCAATAATGGCAGGGAAAAATTTGATTCGTGAAAAGTGAGTGGTGAAAACAAACACAATATCAACGTATATCAAAATAACCGTAAAATTCGACAAATCAACCCTTTAGGAAAAAGGTCAACGTATCAAATCTTACGGGTGTGATAAAAGTGATACCGGAAAAGTGATTTCCCCGGGTCGTGTCCCAACGAGGTGTGAAATAGACGATGTCGTTGAGTTTCGTGATTAGGACTTGAATTGGTTAAACGAATTTTGGATTTTTGATTACGTACTCTACAAAATAAAGAACTGAAATGAAAATAAAGCATGTAAAACAAAGTAAACACTAAATATACTACTACTAAGCCTAAGAAACAATAAAGTGAAGCTAAATTACATCCTAAGGTGCTAAAATACTAAAACGCAAAAAACCGAGAACACACCCGAGCCATAAACTTGAAAATTTTGCAATATAAGGGCAACGGGCGTAAAAACAATTTTCCTACGATCTATTTGACTAAAAATAATTTTAGAAAAAAGCTGGGTATTTTTTCGACTTTTATTTTATTTATTACGAATTAAAAACTGAATGATACTAATTAAATTGTAAAAAAAATATTAAATGGAATTGAAAAAATCTAAAAAATTGCAGAAAACTACTTTGAGCTAAGCTTAAGGTAAAAATAAAAAAAGTGGAACTTGCTTTTTGAAATAAGCTATAAAAATCACAAAAGCTTAATAAACTTAAACTGCTATAGGTATGTAAATAACTAATAAAACAAATTATGACAAGAAACTCTTGATAGTGCAGATGGTCATGAGGTGAATGCTAAATGTGTTGAGGTTGGGCGTGTGTGTGACAAGACCAGTGTTCGAATCCAGGTACTGTCACTTTTTGCACTTATTATTTTTTTGAATTTTTCTCTTTTACCAACTAGCAAGGGATTAAAATGCAACTTTTTTACAAAATCTTAAACTTACAAAACTGAAGTTAATCTGATAGAAAGGAATCAGAAGCTATAAAAAAAACTACTAAAGGGGCTGTTTGGATTATGGGCAGTCAAGGGTTTCTAACGGCTACAAAGGCTAACATTAAGCTACTTAACTAACCACCGACCTACATAACCTAAAGAGCACTAAGGGGGGGGACCTAAATTAAGCATTAACTAAACATTAAAAAGCTAAAAGCAGACCTCTAAAAGGTCCCAAAAGCTGCTTTTGGAAATCAGCAAAACAGTCCTTATGGGGGGTTTTTGAGCTAGAAAATAAGCAAGTAATTAAGCACTAAAGCATAGAATAAGCAAAGAGAGAGTATCCTAGTACTACTAACTACTTGCATAATCGAAATCAAGTCCTAAATCTAACTTTAACTACCCTAAAATTTAGCTAAAAAGTGACTATAGGGCTGCTGTGACAGAAATAAAGGAGCTAAGGGGGCTGTTTTGAGGAAAAATAAGCAACCTAAAAAGCTACCAACTAAGTTCAAAAATGAAAAGTAAGCTAACACTAATTAAGATTATACATCTAACTACCTGATTGCGTCAAAATCTAATCCTAACTCTAACCTTAAGTTACCTAAATCTAAGCAAACAAAAGGGAAGGGGGCTGCAGGGACATTTATGGATCTGAGATGACAGATTCAAAGGGTGCAAGTGGGGTGATTTCAAAGGTAAACATAAGCTATAAAATAAGCACTAAAGGGCCTACAAAGCTAAAACAGCTAAATACACATTGTAAAGAACCAATAAACCAAAACTGAGCTTAAATGAAGAACATTAAGAGCTTAAAAATGGCAATGCAAAAGGGACATGAGGCTGCTATGACAGAATTTTTTTTATAACATGGAAACATGCAATTTAACTCAAACAGTTAAACCATAACTGACATAAGCTCACTTTTAAACTGATTTCAAACAAAATCAACTCAAATTTTCATTATCAAAGCAAGCACAGCAGTCTTAAAACTGCTGTGCCAAACACCCTCTTGAAAACTGAAAATGGCTTATAAAAAAAATGTAGAAGCTCGGGACTTAAAACAACTAACTTGGAACCTTCATACACATCTCAGCTAAGCTTATAAAAGCTTATAAAAACAGTAAACCACAAATGGCAATTTAAATTAAAAGCTTAGCAGAACATGAAACTTTCATTAAAAAGAAATACAATACTGAGAATTTGAAACTGAATTTAAACTTAAATTAAGGATAATACAATGAATTTAAAGTGCAGGAAAATAAAAGACTTGGACTAGAACTAAGGAATTCTAGACTAAAATTACACTAATCATCTAATCCTTATTTATACAAAAACTTAAAACTGTCTTCTCTCTCTTTCTTCCTGTCTTGTGTTTCTTTTTCGTGAGGATACAAGCCAAAAACTCCAAAATGTGCTTCTTGACTTCAATCCAAGCCATCCATGAGGTAGGTACCAACTTGAGTAAAATCTGACCCGTCCATTGGGGATTTGTAAGTTTGAGATTGCCATGGTGGCATGGGTATCATGTGACCATGTCTTGGGGAGGGAAGTTTAGTGGGATTGGGAGATGGGATTGGCCGGGTAATGGGGAGATTGAAGGTTGAGTGTCCTGGGTTAGAGAGAAAGAAGAAACAGGTTTTGGGTATTAGGGAAAGGGTAGGATAGCAATTGGACTTGGGTTATTGGACCGGGTTGGGGCTTTAATTTGTTTTTGGGTTTGTTTTAGTTAAGATGGATTAGTAGAGAATCCATGTGAGACTTTAAGGACCAAAGGTGTCAATTTTGATTTTTCAAGGACCAAGCATGTAATTCTGAAAACGTCTTCCAAAGACCAATCTTGTCTTTCTCAAATAAACCAAGGGCCATTTTTTGCCAATTGTGAAACTTGAGGGTATTTTCTGCCCATTCTGAAATCTTCAGGGGCTAAACTCGCCATTTTCTAATTTCGACGTGATTTTGCCCGTTTTCGCTCAATTTTCAGTCCTTTTGTACCTGCAAGACATAGAACACACTCCGAAGATATTTTTAACATATTTTGAGCGTATTTGGGTGTTTTTGGTCATTTTTGTTGTCTTAGGCGGGTAAAAACGATGAGTGAATAAGCACTCATCAGGGACCATAGATGAAGTTCGAGCAGAAGGTGTAAATATTTCTTTTCTAAACATGTGACAAATCAAATGGCTTGCAGTTACTTCAGACTGTAACCCATGCTTAAAACTATGGTTTGCTATTATTTCAGATAGCAACCCGTTCTTCAAAGAAGGAAAGTGCTGCGCTACACCAATTTTCAAATATTTCGTGCACTTATCCTAAAATTATTTGAGGAAAGTATGTCGAAAGACTGCTGTTTCTACACAAATGTTTTCCTGTCTAAAATTCTTCAGAAAAATATTTGTTGTTTTTCAAAAATGGTGGTAAATGAGTTGCTTGAAAATCAATCTAATTCAGAGTTTTCGAAATAAATTGAAAACTCAATCAATGACTTCAGCGCTTTTAAACTTTTCAAAAATTGAGTCATTGATTGAGGGGGATAATGTTTTCAAATCTATATCATCTAACGGGCTTTCTTAATTATCCTACGGGCTTAATTAAAAAATGATATTTGCCTATGTCGAAGGACTAGGAATTTAGGATATGATTGTTAGGATTATATGATTATAGTTTGATGAAACACATTATTCCCATGCCGTATATGAACTCGTTGATATGTTGGATTGGCGTTTATTAGTCGATTTTTGTTTGGGTGTTGTCGACCACCATATATATGTATGTGTGTTCACTAACGTATGCAGGTATTTTGGTATATAAGAATGTTCCCGATCCGGATCCCACATATGAAGATGATTGGGTGCCGAAAGGAAAGGGTAACTATATCTTGGGTTGACAAATGAAGAAATGGAGCTTGATTTGACTTCTATTGAGAGTTGGCATGATAAAATGCAATGAAAGAGGTCTCACTGCATCAGCAGATGGTTTTCTTCATCATCAAATGAAGAAACGGAGCTTAATTGGACCTATATGGAGAGTTGGCATAACAAATGCAACGTCAGAAGTCTCACTGCATCAGCAGACGGTTTTCTTCCTGCCTTACAGCAACAACAACAAAAGCAGCTTAACCACCTAACGTATATTTGTGCAGGGATACTATTTTTCTAAAACTATGAATAAAATTGTTTTGAAAATGGAAAAATATTATTTTGAAAATAAATTGGACTAAATTTTGAAAATCACCGGACTTCTTTTTATCAAAACCTATGTCACTCAATTATCGACTTCGGTCATCGATTGAGGGGGAGAGTGATTTAAAATATAATATTTTCATTCAATATTTCTTCATAAAAGTTCCGTTTTGTACGATAATAAGTGGTGATCTAAAGATTTAATGTTATGTCATGGTATGATTTTTCTTTTGAATCAAGGTCTTTCAAAATGAATTTTTTTCTGTTCTTGTTTGATTGTGAAATTATTTTATTTTTCTTAAAGATCTCTTAAAACAATCATACCTGACACTAACAATCTTTAATGTCTTAAATTGGTCCTTATCTGTCATTTTTCAAAATTAAATCTTGCTACGTCTTTCCCCAAACTTTTCTAAATGATTTTAATCAATTGGGATCACAAATCTCAATTGGTTTGAAAGTTTTGATCAGGGGAGAGATCGTGTTTTAAATCTCAAATCTATTTTTATGGAATTGGTTTTAGTCCTTCAAAGGCACTCCTGCCTCCATGTGCCAAACGATTTCAATATACATAATGCACATGTTAAGGGGGAGCATTTATCCAAAAACAAGACGAGTTTTTTAAAACAGGCACATTTACTTCCATGTTTTCTAAACCTTATTAAATCACTTGGGATCCAAAATCTCAAAGGGTTTGATATTTTTGATCGGGGGAGAATTTGTGATTTAATAATGAAATTTGATAAAAGGTGATCGTTTTGATTCAATTGTGCAGGCTGCTCTCTTATATGTGCTAAACGCTTTCGAATCTCGAAGCACATATTGAGGGGGAGCATTTCAAATGAAAATAAAACTATCAAGGTACAAAAGCTTTTATGTTTTAACATAAAGTACCTTGATTGAGTTTTAAATGGTTTCTGTGATCGTGGATGTAATCGTGGATGTACTTCAAATGAACTCTTTCCTCTATGTGATAAAATGATTTCAAATATCCTACGCACATATTGAGGGGGAGAATTTACCAAATAAAATCAAATGGCTTTTTCTATGAAAATTGTGATCAAAGAAAATATTTCAAAGAACTCTTGCCTCCATGTGCTAAACAATTTCAAAATCATACGCACATGTTGAGGGGGAGCATTTCTAAATGATAAAAAATAATTAAGGTACAAAATGTTTTGATTTTATATCACAAGTACTTTGATTGGATTTTCCAAATGTTTTTTCAATTGGTTTCGAAAAGGAATGAACTGTACCAAAAGACTGGCCATTTTACTTTATGTATGGAGTTATAAGGATGGTGAGGTTAGGTATTCGTTCCCACGATCCGCCAGAACCGGAGGGATCTACCCAGGGACAATCCACTAGATAGTGAAGAGTCCTTAGGTATGATGAAAAAAGGAGAAAAATGAGAATACGGGAAGAGTGCGGACTGAGACTGAGCTAGTACTGGAATAAACCCAACAAGGTTCTAGTAATGAAGTCTCGGTAAGCACTGAAGGGGTTGAAGAATGAAAAAGAATTGAATGTGAAAAAGGGTGAAAAGAAATAGCCCTCCATTAATTCAACCTTAGGGCAGAAACCGGGTTCAATACATATGCTACTGGTGCTTACTAAGGTAACACTGGTATTGAAGACAAGACGTCATGGACCCAGTGACGCATTGCACTAAACTTCCCAAGCTACTCAAGTTCTTCTTAAAAGGGCTTGTTTCATTCTCACGAGGAACCGACATAATCTATCGACTTTCTCTTAGAGATTGTTGATATTGAATAAGGAGACCCTCTCCCTAGTCTCCGGCACAGGAACCAAAAGTGCACTAATTGAGTCTAGAGCAAACAGATCATCCACAATATCTCATTAGGACACAAAATTCATGAAGACTTGCTGTTTCACACAATGTGGAAAGTAAGAATATATTAAGAATCCTACGCATTATCCTTGTGGTATTGCCAGAACATCCGAGTGATATGAAAATATTCACGATGAAGATGGAAATCCTTCTAGAGCCAACATCAAACAAGCTCTTGGTGGGTAACATGTGAGATCTTCTCGTAAGATCAAGCTTGTGACAACATGATAGAAACGATGGGGCGATTCACTCGTGAATCAACCTTGGTCCAGGATTGGAATTGACGAATACTTTTGGAAAAACCGTTCGATGTGCAAATCTTCTTTTCTCTAGCGCATCGAATGTGTATTCATGTTTTCAAACACAAAAAGTATCTCTGATTGAAAAAATACTTTTGGAAAAACCGTTCGATGTGCGAATCTTTCTTTTCTCTAGCACATCGAATGTGTATTATGTTTTCAAAATAAAAAGGGTATTTATGATTAAAAATTGATTTCTTCTTCTAAACCTTCGTCGTATTGAAAAACTCTTTATCTTAAGCAATACGCGATTGTTTTCAAATCATTTTCTATCAATCAGTGAATCTCAACTCGCTGGTTCACTCACTCCGTGTTGTCTTCTTTGAGACGTTCCGGTTTGAGAACGGCTAGAACAGCTGTGAAACCCTGTCAAGGAGATTCTTAGGAATCCTACCTGATCACAGACAGTACTTGTACTGATCAACGGGGAACCGTGGGCCGTGTACCTCAATTCAACGAAAGTGATCAAAGACACTTTCATGTGTTTTATTGCTAACTGTTGTTTGCAGGTACATTTGGACGGTTGCAGCTGATCAGAGTTGAGGAGTCAATCCAAAGCCGCATGCTCACAACATCCACACTTAATTGAAGAATTCATGACTGGTGCATATATACATAACCTGGCTCTGATATTTTTATACTATGTTTCTGCTACGCTGCTGCAAATATCATGAGCCAGTAAAGCTTCCGCTACTCTGATGGAAAGATGTCATGATCCAGAAAGTGTGAGCATGTCGGTCCAAAAGTCACAACATCACATGAAGGCAACACAACTATGGATGATCCAGAGAGATTTGTTGTGGCTGATGATCTCAATAAAAGCTCGAAGATCATCAATGATGTGGATCAGTTAAATGCCTCCACTCAAAATCAATGCGGACTTTGAAGAATCGCTACAAAAGCACAAAGATGCAGATGTTGAAGAATTCAAGTCTACGAGCTCAAGACTGATGATTTAATAGAATGCTAGGATTCAAAATGTAAAACATGGGGTGACCTCCCTTAGGGGGAGATTGTTAGGAATTGGAAATTCCATTGTGAAGAGTTGGTCACCCCAAATATTATCTAGCATAAGGTAGCTCGTACACTTGTAGTTTGTTACGTTAATTAGTTAGTTTGTAGCGTAATTTAGTGTAGTGTAACACCGTGGAGGAAGAACGGGTCTTTACCCACTGTATGCCTGATCCACAGTCCGTTAGGAGGACGTATCTTGTGTAACTATAAATACCCCTTCCATCCATGGAAGGGGTGGTGCTTTCTAATCTAACCTTTCATATTTTGTTCATCAAGTCTCTACCAAGAAAACACCCAACTCTCTACTTTCTCTCTCTAATGACAAACATGTATTTTCACCATCCAAAACCACCCGAATCATCAAACACAATAATATTACGATCCTACACCAAGAGTGCTAGATAATGTAATATGCATCTTATACCGTCCATCATGTTAGCTCTGGCTTATAACATTCGTATGATGCATGACAACAAAAGACACCATTTCTTATAACATACGACAAAACACACACTTCACTTTACATTAAAAAAGAAGAAAATTAAAACAAAAACAAAATCAATAATACCCGTTGTGGGCTTGGTAGTGCGGCTATTGTGCGAGGTCCAGTATGCATAGCAGCGCTCTAGGCAGCGTTTTGTGTTTATAACGGAAGCCGGCACCCTTACCACACCAACCGCTCTAACAATTTTATATTGCATACGTGATAGGATATCGGATATCCATCTCAACATGTGCACAAGGGTATTAAAATGAAATAGATGCCAAGTAGAGATGCTTATAAGACTATCCGAAGTGGATGGTGAGTGGGTCACCATACCCGTCACTACAACAAAATAGCGGCATATTCACACTTATTAGAGCATGTTGCTACATTTTAAAGTGTGAAGAATAAAAAAGTTCACACTAGAATGCGTGTGAACCAATTTGGTGTAGCAAATATTTTCACACTTTTATGTGTGATGCTTTATGAATATGTTCACACTTTTAAGTGTGAGGATTTTAAAACAATTCTTCACACTTAAAAGTGTGATGATTTTGATTTTGAAATAATTCTTCACACTTTTAAGTGTGATGATTTTAATTTTGAAATAATTCTTCACACTTTTAAGTGTGAGATTGAAATTCTTCACACTTTTTAAGTGTGAGGATTTTGAAACAATTATTCACACTCTTAAGTGTGAATATCTTTAAAAAAAAGTTCACACTTTATAAAGTGCGAAGAAAAAAGCGTGTAGAAATGACATATTTGTTGTAGTGCGTAACTCACGATCAAATTACCAAAACGGATGTCTCACTCACGATCAAATTTATGTGTTTATGGTGAGTTATTCACCATAGTATTTATTATGTGAGCCCAAATTTAAAAGTAATATTGTTTTATTTGTTTTGTGAGTGTGTGAAATATTTAGTGGGATATATTTTGTATAAAATGGGTATTTTAATAAAATGTGAAGTATGATGATCAAACAAATGTATGATGAGTATAAGTGAGAGTAGAGAGAAAGCTGAGATAACGATATTTTGAGGCTAATAATCTAATATGACAACAACCTAGATATATCTAATATAAGATAAATCGGACCTACAAAATGAAACAAATACAAGATCAAACAAAGACAAATAAGTGAAACAACTTAATAATACTCCGTAATTAAACATACTAAAGATAGAAATTGACGTTGTAAGTTTGTAACAGGATCTTCAGAAATACTCCATAATAATTAAGTTATGATTAATCAACGGAGTTTTGACAATCTAGCATCTTCGGTAACAAGGTGGTCTATCTCTTTAGGAAGATATTTAATTTCCATATACTCCACTTTATTCTCTATGGCAACATCGGCCAGCTTATCAGCACATTTGTTGGCACCTTTTGTAACATGGTTGATTTTTATTTTGTTCTTCTCAATTAGCCGCCTACACTTCTCGATGATGCCGTACCAAATATTTTTGACGATTGGACTGTTGCTACATTCTTTGTACGGTTTAATGAGCCTAGAGGTGCTAAAATGTGCCAAAAAGCAAAAAGATTGGCTAAATTGGCACATTTTTAATAGATTTGGGCACATTTAGCCTCCTCCTTTTTTTAAAATGGGCACATATAGCCCATTGAAAACTTAAATGGGCACTAACGGGCACATTGTTTTTTCTCAATTGTAGATCGTTTTAAAAAAAAAAAATTATATAATATATTTAAGTTTTTTAATATAAATAAAATATTACGTTTAGGCAATTTATTTCGTCGTTTTGGGTCTTTTATTAAGCGATTTGTATAACATGTGCCCGTTTGGCCCGTGCCCGTTTAGCCCGTGCCCATTTAAGCCTGTGCCCATTCTAGCCCGTGCCTGTGCCCGCCCGGCCCGCCCGTTTTGCCACCTCTAAATGAGCCACAAATAAGCAGGTTCGCTGTCGGTTTCAAGAATAGCTTCTTTGCAGCGAAGTTTATCCAAAAACTCCAAGCCTTTCAGAATTCCATGAAACTCAGCAGTTAGACTATCAGTCACACCTATGTACCCGGTAAAACCTCGACGCCAACCGCAATTATGATCTCGAAGAATTCCCCCATACCCACCGGGACCACGTTCAACAGAATCTCCATACTTATTATTGTAATCCTCTTCAGGACGACATGTACCATCGGTGTTCAATTTTAAACGACCTTGAGGTGGAGGAGACCAAGTGTTATCGGACAATCCTTCAGGCGCGTAAGAGGGTTCAGCTATCGTCTTCATCTTCATCTTCTCTTTGTTGTCGGAAAGCATTCTAGAGATACCCCAAGCAGCTACGCCCACAGCGGCAATTGTAGCGGCTGCCCCGACCACAGTACTTGACTTTTGCTTGCGTTCCTCTTCCTCTTGGTTAGTCCCATTAGTTCTAGAGGTGCTTTCGGCAGCACCCATGGTTATGTTACAAATGGTATGTTAAAGAAGGTGCTTAGAAACTAGAACTAATCTGGCCTATATAATGGCAGAGGATGTGTAACTCGTATGTCTAATAATATGCCTAAATCAGGGCTGTCTTTGAGGGTGTGAAAGGTGAGCGACCGCTCAGGGTCCCAGAATTTTTAAGGCCCCAAAATTTGTCCCGTTAATAATTATATGCATGTGTAGACATATTTTTCACGAAAAAAAAAATATTTATATGGGAAAAGATCTTAAATGAGTAATATGTTAGAACGTTTAGATAATTAATTGCATTATATCTTATAAACGGTGACACTTTATATATAATATTGCTTAACGAAATGCCTCATTATATATTTTCGTACAAGGCCTTCAAAAATTTCGCCGATTCATTGGACGGCCCTGGCCTAAACACATGTGTCAGCATCCTATTAGGAACAGCAGGGAGACCCGCTTCTTCACAAACCAATAATTTTCCATTGATACGCACAAATTATTTTCTAATTCCACTCCAAACTTTTCCTTCCCACCAAGTCTTTGCCTTTATCCTATTCTAATTTTGTTTTTGTAAAAGGGTTATCCTATTCTAATTTACCACAAAGTAATTTGCAAAATCGTCCTAATGGTTAGCTCAAAATAGATGTTTAGTCCTTATTTCTCGAAAGTGCAGCAAACGTCCTTGTGAGAAACTTATCAGTGATGCTTATATGTTAAGTTTGTGTTGTTTTTATGAATCTGCTATAAATATAGATGATTTTTAACCAAGTAAAGAAAATACATAATGTTGAAGGCGAAGGAGACAAAATTAGCCATTTAACTTCAGTTAAAGACTAAGGGGGTGTTTACCAAATTAAGTGGTTTCATATGAACCACTTAATTAGCTTCTTAAAGGGGAGGACAAAGCTTTGATGGGTCTCTTCATTAAGTGTGATTAAAGGATTGAGTCCACATTAAGTGGTTCTTATAGAAAAAAGAAACACCCCATAAGTTTGCTACTCAAAGTTCTTCACAGAGATATTAGTTGCACTTTCAAAAAAATTAAAGCTGGACATCAGGACATGTAATTTGGCTAAATTATAAGAACGATTTTTGCAATTTACTCTTTACCACTAGCACAAATTATAAATAAACTTTGGACAATCTAAAATAGACATTGATTTGATAGGGAAATAATTTATTGAGAAGAGAAAATAAAATAAGAAAAATGACAAAAATTTATAGTCATATATTTTAAATAAAAAAGGAGAAATTCATGAAAAATGTATCTTTTATTTATTTATTTTATTTATTTTTATTTTTTTAAATTGCATCTGAAATATGCGACTATTGTTATTTTTTATTTTTTTCATTTTATTTTTATTTCTTATTTGATCCTTACTCTAAGAGATATGTGAGGAAAAAAAAATGAAAAGATTAAGAAAAAATTCTAGCTACACATTTTAAATATGGGTGAAAATTTTAAAGGGATATGCATTTATTTTTGTAAGTACATCTAATATGTGTGGTTGTGGTTTTTTCTCTTCATTCTCATTTTAATTATTTTTCTCATTTGATCCTAACTCTGTCTAATTTGATATATGAAGAATAGTTTAATCATGAACTATTGTTTTTTTATATTAGCAGGGTATCCGTGCGTTGCAGTGGTTGGTACTCTGAAATAATTTTTTTTGGTAAATCACGTATTCTAATTTATTATTATTATTATTATTATTATCATTATTATTATTATTATGGCAATAAATTTACAGATGCAATAATTACATGTGACGTATTTTAATTATCAGTGTTTTTCATTATACGATTGTGATAAAAAATATTTTTTTGAGCAACGTTTTTTCATCATTCACAATATCTAGCTGATTTATATAAAGTTGAGTTTTATAGATACGGGTGTTAAAAAAATATGTGAAACCCAAAAACCGAGCCGACCCGCTCAATCTGAAAACGCAAAAAACGATAACTAAGATCTCGAATCCGAAAAAATCAGAAATCGATAAACCCTCTTATCGAGGTTTCGATTTCGGTTTTTTTTTCTTTATATCAGCGATTATCCGAATCGAACCGTGTTTTATATACATGTAGTTTTAAACAAATTGATGCTGGATTACAAATATGTGGAATATGATATAATATAGAGAAAAATATTTTATAATTATTATTTGTATTTCTTAAATTGTAGTTGTTGTGTTTGAATAGTTTGTATAATATGATTTATAATTTGTATTATTTAATTCTTAGTTTTAAGTATTTTTGTGACATTTAATACAAAAATTGTGTTTAAGTATGTTGTACAATATGTTTGATACTATGTATTTCTTATATAGGGGTTTTTTAATAACTCCATTAATTGTATTTATTTACCACATTAATTGTTCGTTTAAAAGTAAGAAAAAGAGTGTTGTTGTATTGTAAAGTGTTGTATATTAAGCTTATAGATTTGTAAATATTAAAATTAAGATTGAGGAGAGAGTATTTTGTGTTTTGTACATTAAGATTTAAGATTTGTAAGCTTTAAAATTAAGATTGATGAGAGAGATTCCTTTGTGCATTAGAAATAGTATAGATATATACAAACAAATCTCCGCGATTCGTTTTATAAAGAAAAAAATGGTTATTCAGTTTTTTTTTCTTTAGGAAAATTATATTTTTTAAGAACCATGAACCATGCCTATTACACCATCTTTATGAGTATTTAATTATCTTTCATTAGAGGACAAAATCATACAATTTCGACATACGTATTCCATTTTGTTTTTCTTTTTTGGTTTTTTTGGATATAGTATTTTGCTTGAGATATATATTGATAACGTTACACGCGTCGTTCGGGGTCAAAGGAACTTTCTTTTTTTCGAGCAAGTTTTATAACACCCTATGCAGTGAACCTAATCGTTGTAGTGTAGTATTATGGTAAGCCACGGGTAATGATATCGTTCTCTAGGGGAACAGGAATGCTAGTGAGAAGTTACTACGCTAAGGTTGGGGTTGAGGAAGATTATTTTTTTTATCTTTTTTATGTTTTTTTAGGAAATGGAAAGGTACGAATCTCGGGGTTTGAGTTTGGGGGTTTTGGTATTTCTGCCGATTACTTCTACTTATCTAATTATCTAAACTAATGGGTAGTCTATGTCTAATTATTGTGTGTTCGTATGATAATTTAAAGATGTGTTTACTTAGGTTTTATTACTCCTTAATTATCTCCTATTGGTGGTTGAATTGTCACGTCCTTATTCTTAATCGCGTTGTGTGTCTAAAGTCGTAGGGTATGCGTTTATCCCTAACTCTTTGAACTTACCAAAGGGTCTCATCTACAAAACCCACTAGGGATTATAAACTCTAACTCTAAGGCCCTCTTTGGATGGTTTAGCCTACAACCGCTAGGTTCACAAAGATTAATCAAGCATTAATTACACAACGAATGACCTATCGCATTACTAGATCATTAACAATTAAGATAAGAAACAACCAATCAATATTTAATAATTAAGTTTCATCTTCCCTAAGCAAACACACAAGTAAATTAGCCGGACATGGAGAACATGCAAGCATACACACAAATAATCAAAGACATAATTGAATTAATGAAGTAAAACACTTATCTTGATGTAAGATAGGGTTTGGAACCCTAAAATACTGTATAAGACAGCCTTGGTTCGGTTTAGGTTTTTACTCCAAAAAGACTACTCTCTAATACTGAAAAATTCGGATTCTATATATAAGATTACATGTGCGACGGCGTCACCTTATGTTTTGTGACGCCGTCGGGTCGCCGTCATTAGGGTTTCGTCTTGGCCACGTTAGTCTTGCGACGGCGTCACCTTGTGCTTGTGACGCCGTCCTCTTCAGCTTCTGACGCCGTCTGGATCAAATCTAGGCCGTCTGAGTTGCGACGGCCTACTCTTTTAAAGCCTGACACCATCACTTGAAAATAGGAAATTTGGCTTCTGTGCCGTCACAAAATGCTCCGACGGCGTCGCGTTTAAGCAGTGACGCTGTCACCTTGTCTTTCAGCAGCTTGAGTCTCGATTCTTGACTTTGGCCATTTTCTTCGTATATCCGCGCCTTTTCGTCCAAATAAGTGCCATTACAGGAATTAGCCTTCAAGAGACCTAAAAAGTGAAAAGGAACGATATTAAGTAATAACGGATACAAAAGTGATCAAATAAGGGCTTAAACGACTCCTCAAAAAGGTACATTTTAAAACCTTATCATATATATCAATAATATGTAAGTTCGAACACTTAACACGCTGTCGTAAAATGACTATAAGTATTTGTATAAAACTTAAAATGATTCATTGTTTTTTGTATTGAAAAAAACACATCCTTAATTTTTCAACCATATATCACATATAATTTTGGACTTTCAAATCGATACAGTATAATCATAGAAGTGTGAGAAAGTACAATTTTTTTTATTCACAGTCAAACCCCTCTAAATTATTACATGTGATATAATACTAATTTGTATGTATGAACAATTAACATTATGTCAAAAATTGAGCATAAATATTGGTATAGAATTATAAAAGATTCTTTAGTTTTTGTATTAAAAAATATATATCATTAGCTTTCAAACATATTACACATAATATTGAAAATTCTAAATCAATACAGTTAGTTATAAAAGTTGGAGAAATTAGAAGAAAAGATTTGATGTTTCAACTTATTTGATATATCACATGTGATATAACATTTATCTGTAAACTCGAACAACCAAGATGTTGTAAAATAAGCATAACTTTAAAATTTTGTCTAATATGTTGGATCGAGTCTGCTATAATACCAACTCTTTTGAAGGTTTGAGCATTGAGGATTTGTGATTTTTTGTAATTGACAATCTATCGTCTCTACATCATTTGACAAATTATTCGTTTCGTTTTACCACTAGGTTGTCTCAGTTTCTATATGCTCTGTGATTTGTTTCTTCAAACACACCAACTTTGCTAGGCTTTTAATAATAAAGCAAACCTATGATTATCGTGTCCAAACTTGGGATTTTCTATTACACTATAGATCTTCTATATGCACTATTGAGTTGATGGATTTGATTGATAGGGGGACCCGCATATGATGTATAAAAGCCATCTTTTCCTCTTGTATTAATTCCATACAGTAACATTATTTTTTATAAAAGCGAGATATCTTGTAACTTTTGTATCTTTTTATCTACAAGTAGAGGAATGACACATGATGTACAATGCTCATACAGTAATGCAATCTTGTAACTTTTTTTTTTCCCAACTTGTATTAATTGACAAATGTAATAGCCATCATGTATAATACTTTTTATCTTTTTACATTAAAATGTACAATGCAATCATGAAAAAAATGGGCATTCTATACTTTTTATCCTTTTACATTGAAATGTACAATACAATCAAGAAATAAAATGGGTACTTCTACACTTTTTATCTTTTTACATTAAAATGTACAATTCAATCATAAAACAAAATGGGCAATTCAATCATAAGAAACTTTCAATTATAAGAATTTTTCTTTTACAAGTTATAAATACGTAATCATACTAGTATTGAGTCATAAATAAAAAACACACAAACATTACTTAAGTAAAAATGAGTTGGTCGGAGTATTTTCAAGACTTTTTTCAACAAGGCGAAAATGAAGCCAATAATGAAAGTGGGTATTTTCAACATGAGGAAAATGAAAACGAGTATTTTCAACATGAGGAAAATGAAAGCGGGTATTTTGAACATGAGGAAAATGAAGGCGGGTACTTCTCACAGAACAAATCAGAATTTGAAACAGACATGGTAAGTATATATATACATTTATAGTACCTAGTATATTTTATAGATTACTATAAAAATTACAACGTATTAAAACTCGTGAAACACTCGTTTTCAGGTGTTTGACTCTCGTCAAGATTTAATAGATTGGGTGAAACAAACAGGACTTTCTATTGGTTATGTTATTGTGATTAAAAGATCCAAAACTAACACTAATGTCATTTTTCATGGTGATGTTGGTGGTAAATACATAAGTAAAAAAACCTCAACTAGAAATACTGGCACAAAAAAATGTGATTGTCCTTTTGGTTTGGAAGGAAAATATTTGTATGACGATCGTTGGTCGTTAAGTGTGATATGTGACAGACATAATCATGAACCTGCATCATATCTGGAAGGTCACCCATATGCACGAAGATTGTCTGAAAGTGAGTCTAAGTTAGTCAAGGATTTGTTTGAAAAAAATGTGAAGCCACGAAACATCTTATCTACTTTGAAAAAACAAAATCCTCTAAATGTGTCTACTTTAAAAACTATTTACAATGCATGCCAAAAATTACGTCTAGAGAGAAAAGCTGGAAAAACACCAATGCAAGAGCTCATGTCTTTTTTACATCAAAAAGGCTATATTTGTTATACTAACCCTCATAAATCATCAAACAAACTAGAAGATTTATTTTTTGCGCATCCAACATCGTTGACTATATGGCGTGCATTTCCAGACATGTTGTTGATGGACGCGACATACAATACAGTCAGGTACCCGATGCCTCTCCTAGAGATCGTTGGTGTAACTCCAACTAATCAGACCTTTTGTATAGCATTTGTGTTCATGCACAGGGAAAAAGAGCCAAACTATGATTGGGCAATGGAGTGCCTAAAATCTGTAATGGACGGATATATGTTTCCACGGGTTATTGTCACAGATAGAGAGTTGGCTCTAATGAAAGCATACGACACCGCATTTCCAAATGCTAAAGGGTTACTTTGTAGATGGCACATTAATAGAAGTGTTATGCGAAAATGTAAAAAAATAATAAAGCATAATAAAACATGGTATCGATTCAGTATAGCTTGGAATACCTTTATTAATTCTCACGGTGAGGAAGCATATCAGCTCAATTTGGAACAACTTACAGGAATTGTATTCGACTTTGCATTGTAAATAGTTTTTAAAGTAGACACATTTAGAGGATTTTGTTTTTTCAAAGTAGATAAGATGTTTCGTGGCTTCACATTTTTTTCAAACAAATCCTTGACTAACTTAGACTCACTTTCAGACAATCTTCGTGCATATGGGTGACCTTCCAGATATGATGCAGGTTCATGATTATGTCTGTCACATATCACACTTAACAACCAACGATCGTCATACAAATATTTTCCTTCCAAACCAAAAGGACAATCACATTTTTTTGTGCTAGTTGAGGTTTTTTTACTTATGTATTTACCACCAACATCACAATGAAAAATGACATTTGTGTTAGTTTTGGATCTTTTAATCACAATAACATAACCAATAGAAAGTCCTGTTTGTTTCACCCAATCTATTAAATCTTGACGAGAGTCAAACACCTGAAAACGAGTGTTTCACGAGTTTTAATACTTTGTAATTTTTATAGTAATCTATAAAATATACTAGGTACTATAAATGTATATATATACTTACCATGTCTGTTTCAAATTCTGATTTGTTCTGTGAGAAGTACCCGCCTTCATTTTCCTCATGTTCAAAATACCCGCTTTCATTTTCCTCATGTTGAAAATACTCGTTTTCATTTTTCTCATGTTGAAAATACCCACTTTCATTATTGGCTTCATTTTCGCCTTGTTGAAAAAAGTCTTGAAAATACTCCGACCAACTCATTTTTACTTAAGTAATGTTTGTGTGTTTTTTATTTATGACTCAATACTAGTATGATTACTTATTTATAACTTGTAAAAGAAAAATTCTTATAATTGAAAGTTTCTTATGATTGAATTGCCCATTTTGTTTTATGATTGAATTGTACATTTTAATGTAAAAAGATAAAAAGTGTAGAAGTACCCATTTTATTTCTTGATTGTATTGTACATTTCAATGTAAAAGGATAAAAAGTATAGAATGTCCATTTTTTTCATGATTGCATTGTACATTTTAATGTAAAAAGATAAAAAGTATTATACATGATGGCTATTACATTTGTCAATTAATATAAGTTGGGAAAAAAAAGTTACAAGATTGTATTACTGTATGAGCATTGTACATCATGTGCCATTCCTCTACTTGTAGATAAAAAGATACAAAAGTTACAAGATATCTCGCTTTTATAAAAGATAATGTTACTGTATGGAATTAATACAAGAGGAAAAGATGGCTTTTATACATCATATGCGGGTCCCCCTATCAATCAAATCCATCAACTCATAAGTGCATATAGAAGATCTGTAGTGTAAATAGAAAATCCCCTTTCTTTCCCACTAAGTTTTTGCTTTTCTATTATTCTAGTAAAGAAAAGTAACTCCCAACATTTTTTTAAAGATGTATGAAGAAGGTTTAAATGTATACGGTCTTATCTGCCTAAGATAAAGAGGCTGCTTTCGGTTTAAAAATAAAATAAAAAAGGACCTCCGACCTTACAAAAGGTAAGGATCAAACCCTTAACCTCTATTTTTAACGGTAAAAATGTTAACCATTTGATCCATTTTTTTCTCTTTTCTTTTTAAAATAACATATTTTATAACCTACATCACCCATCTTAAAATTGCTATCTCATATTAATGAGACTTGAGCCTACAACTTTTAAATTGATAAGCCACTCACACATACCAATCGGGCAAAATGTGATTTGTTCCTTCAAACACACCAACTTTGCTAGGCTTTTAATAATAAGGGTTATTATACAAAAAAGTCACTAAAGTTTGCGGGAAATTTGTTCTAAGTCACTAAAGTTTAAAAGTTGTCATTCAGGTTACTCAACTTATGAAAGTTGTCATCCAGGTTAATGAACTTATGAAAGTTGTCATCCAAGTTACTGAACTTGTAAATAGATGACATTTACATTACTTAACATATCAAAAAAATAAACGTAAAAATTGCTAAAATTATAAATTTGTTTGCTTTTTAACGTTGAGTAACCTGAATGACAACTTTTAAACTTTAGTGACTTAGGACAAATTTCCCGTAAACTTTAGTGACTTTTTTGTATAATAACCCTAATAATAAAGCAAACCTATGATTGTCATTTCCAACTTGCTCCATTATTGATACGTACGAATTATTTTCTAATTCCACACAACACCTTTCTTTCCCACTAAGTTTTTGCTTTTCTATTATTCTAGTAAAGTAAAGTAAATTTCAACACCTCTTTTTACGGTGTATAAGGGAGCTTTAGATGTTATCCCTACCTAAGTTGTTTTCAAACCATGCATCCTTCCTTCTTTGAATTTGGAGAATATTTCGAAATAATGTTTCAACCCATAATATTTGAAAAAATCAATATTCATCCTTAAACCTTATTGTTATTATCATTTGATTTTTTATTTTTATTTTTATTTTTTTTTTGAACGGCATTTGATTTTTTATTAGACGATTAATTGTTCAACTAATTTCCATATAAATATATCTGATGTTGAAGGTTGGAGAATATGACTTAAGATGACTTTCTTAAAAGGATGAATGTAACTCGAATATGCTATTTTAACTTTCAAATTTGATGATTTAAGAAATAATTTATGTATAGCTTTAACCAAAGTCTTTATTTGAAGATATTTGAAGATTTATATTGGGTCCCTCTAAATAAACCCATATTTCTAAATAAACCCTTATTAATATCAATCATTAAATTTGTTACTTTTATAGCTAAATGTACACTAATGATGATATCATTAGAATTTAAGATTATTTGAGGACAAAACTTTGTCTATATACGAAGGGACCAATGCCCACCCTCCATTCATTTTCATCTAGCGGCTATGATTAAACCCCCAACATTAATACTACAAGGGCATTTTGGTCAATCATATAAACCCAAAATTAAAAAAACCCCTTTTCCGACTCTCATAAAACACACACACGTATGGTGTTTCTCAATCACCTATTTCATCCCCAATTCAACTTCAACTTCAAATCCTGTCATCAAACCCTAAATTCGAAATTCAGTTCACCAAATTAATCAGCATATTCATCGTTGTTCTTCATCATCATCATCATTTTTCATTCTCGTTAAACATCTTCGATTCCATTAGATTCAGTTTCTTGATTGAATCATAAAAAAACACTTGATAATCCTAAATTGAAGCTAATTACGAGTAAGTGTATGGTGCTTTACATCTAATTTGAATATATTGATGATTTTTTACTATTTTTGTTATTAATTTTCTAGTTTCTTTGAACATCATATTGGTTTGTCCATGTAGAATATACTTTAGGCAAAATATTAGTTAAATACACACCATGTGTTTGATGAAATGCACAATTGAATTTTAAATGTGGTTAGGCATATCGTTGTATCTTAATGTATCTTACTCACTATCTATAAAAACATTGCAGTCACTCTGCGTTTTACCTCACATGTGGTTATTAGTCATTAACAATGTGTTGTTTTCAAAATTTCAGCTTGAGGTTAAGCGAGCAAAGAGCGTCATGAGGGAGATGTGCAGAAGAGGTGTAGACTTGATCGAGTTTCGCAAGATAAGGTCTCTTTTGAATTTGAACATTCTAGTTCATGCTTGGTTTATACTAAATATCAGAGTATCATATTTTCTTTGTTATTTTCACTTTCATTTTGTTTATTGTCGTAGTCTAGTGAGACCTCTTGAGGCAGGTTTTACTGACCAGGTTTTAATATTTATAAAGTCTCGTTATACCTATGGTCTACCCTAATGCACTAACGGGCAGTGTACCCGGTCATGTGTAGTGTAGTATTCGGTAAAACCGAGGTCGTCCCAAGAGCTATGTGTGTTGGATTAATACTAAGTCTAGGTGTCACAGATTTTAATATGATTATGATAAGGAATTAATTAACTACTAAAGCAGATTAAAGTCAAAGTTTGTGATCAATAAAGGAGAGTGGTGCTAACCTAGTTATTCATCATAGCTAGTAATGTCTATGTCTAATTACTTCCAATTACTTCAGGTGGGGTCAAAGTCGAGAGGATAGCATTTGGTCAATTCGCCCTAACCTATCAGCAAAGATGCCACCACTAGAGAAGTCAGGTGTCCCCTCATAAGTCCAGTTGTTCCTGGTCCCCTAAGCCGAGTCATTAAGTACCGCTACATGCTAGACTTATAATAGTGAGTGCCCGGGGGTTAGCAACTTAAACACTCACCCCCTAATTCTTAAGTTCATCCAAACGGTAGGTGATCAGTTGGTCAAATCGCACAAGTAGAAAGGGTCGTCAGTTGGTCATATCTTACCCTTCCCGTCTCAGTCTACTCACTTAGGGTCAGTTGGTCATATCTCCTAAGCAACTAGCTTCTACCGCCATTCAAAACTACCGAAACAAGGGTAGCTACCAATAAACTATGCATGCATACACTTAGAAATAATTATACGAAAGTAATATAAACGCAAACAAAAAAATTAAGGAATCATAACTAGGCCAGCACCAAGAGGTGCTTAGCCGCTCATATTAACCATACAAATCAATTCAATATTTAATGTTATGAAATACATGAATCGAAAGTAAAGAAAATATAAAATGCTAATGCTTATCGTAGGGGAGTGATTTCTCCCTTGGAGATAGCTCCATATGCTCCTCTAGACCTGCCTTTGGCTTCTTCCTACGTTCTTTGGTTGTGGTGTGTGGAATGGGATGCTCTGAAATGATGGAAATCGTGGGGTATTTATAGGCCAGATCTGGGTTACGGGCGTAACTAATAAAATAGTTACGCCGTAATCCTCTATTTCTTCGTAAATTGCACTAGATCTGCTGGTTACGGCGTAACCTTAGAAGTGGTTAGGCCGTAGCTTCAATAATTCTTGGTTACGCCATAGTTTATCACGAGTTACGGCGTAGTTATCAACGGCGCGGAACCTCATTTGACCTAATATAGTTACTTCGTAATCTTTCAGGAGAGTTACGCCGTAATCTTTTGATGAGTTGGCTTTCTGAGTCACGCTTCAGTTACGGCGTAATGTGATAGATGAGTTACGCCGTAAACTTCTTCAAAGTGAGCATACTATGATAAATCTTTAATAATTCTCCAATTCCGCATCTCTTTAGCTCCAATGCTCGTAATTTACCTGAAAGTGGAATATAATGGAAAACAAGCATAAATCCATATAAATGATATAAATTACAAGCATTATCGGGGGAAATTGACATTTAATATTCAGGATAAGTTGATGTTATCAAATATTCCCCCACTTGAACTCTACTTGCCCTCAAGTAGACCTTGTTAGATAGATTCCTAAAAAGATATCTCCCATAACCTGGAAAATATAAGTTTACAAATCCCTTATGCTAGAATAAAACAAAGCCAAACACCTCACGAAATGGGAACAAAACACTCAAATCTCTCAACTATTCTAAGTGTCAATTTCGGGGTGATCACTCAATCGCACAGTCATAGCATGTATTCTATCATAAGCTTGGCGGTTACACAAATCTCCACCACTAGAGTTAAGGGCTAAACAATTTTCGAAGGCAATATGGGTAGACACGACAAAGGTTAAGGGTGACTCGTCATTACTAACATGTCACGGCGAAGTGGCCAAGACACCAAAGATTGCTCGCTGCATCACCTAGACACGCTTCATGAATAAAGGGTAGGATAAGACATGGGATATATAAATGGTGTAAAATAAAAATCAAGCAGATAGTCTAAATCTATAACCAAGTCATCACCACTTACCGTCCGCCCAAAGTTCAAGCTTTGAAGTTAAGAAACCGGATCATGAAATACTAGGTAGATGTGTCATTAGAGGACGTCATGATGGGCACACTACCTTTTCTCCAACTATTGGCACACTAACCAACTCCAATCTTCGAATGTGACCGAGGTGGCCTCATCGATACTAAATCTATATAAAGCTCATAACATTGCACTTTACAATAAACTAAATAACATAACTATTTTTTTCCAACAAAGATATAGCAACTAAACATAACATCCCCCCACTTGAGATGAACAATGGGAATTCGAGGGGTCTTCAATGATATTTAAGAATATGTCGTCGACGAAAGCGTGATTCCCGAACCTTTCGACTTGAACCTTGAACTTAGGCAACTGATGACTTCCCAATCACAAATAAAGACTACAGGGTAGGCAAAGGTGTATAGGTGTATTGAAACAATATATTGGGTTAACAAAATGAAAGCAATGACTCAGATGGGTGTTGTTAGTGCAAATATTACGATATTTAATCTATACATTCTCATTTGTTCTGTTGATGACAAACATGTAACTTGTAATACATAACGTAAAATGTATAAGTTACTTGTAATTATATTTTGTCTCAACACCTCTCGGCGACTCAAGTGCTTGTATGCTACAACACAGGTTCGTGCATGTTTGTTATGTTGCGTTATGATCAAACTCCCAACAAACCATTAAAACATGTTTAGTTAAATAGTTTATGTATAAAAACTAGTGTTTACATATTGGGTAAATATATACATAGCTAGTATGTATTATAATGGGTAATATAAATGGGTAGAAACTTAAGTATTTGACCCATTGACCAAATACATTGAATGTAGTTGGGTAAAATCCAAAGTCCAAGACCCATACCCAATGTCTAGATACATTGTAACTTGGTGGGCACTCAAAACCATGGACTAGATGCATTGCATCTTGTAGATACATTGAATCTACTTGGTACCCATAACCCATGACCCATACCGAATGTCTAGATACATTGTACCTTGGTGGGCACTCAAAACCATGGACTAGAGGCATTGCATCTTGTAGATACATTGAATCTACTTGGTACCCATAACCCATGACCCATGACCCAAAACCCATGGGTAAAAGGGAGCGTCCCACGGATCCCCAGTAATACACTCGACGGATCCCTCAAGGGAGGGATCCGTGGGATCTGGTGAAACAGTGGCTATGTTTCTTCTATAAATAGTGAGCCATTTCTTCATTGTTTCATACACCTTCACACATAGTTTCTCTCCACCATTTCTAGGATATTTAGATCATTAGGAAACATGTAAACCACACTCATCACATATGATCATAATGCTTCTAACTTTCATTTGTTGTAAGCATACTCCCGAAGTGATCCTCCAAAGCAAGCCTAGAGATCTTGCATCCTTAACTACCGAAGTGATCACCCATCACAAGCATACAAGCACATGAAGCTCTTCTACAACGAGCTTGGGAAACTTGTCATCTTCATTCATAGAAGACTAACTACATCATGCTTAGTGTTCTTGATGTTTAGTTTAGGATTTCATATCCATTAGACACATTGTCTTGGATATTGTCTAGTATCATATTCTTGTATCTATGACTAGACTAGATGGTTTATGTGTTTGTGCCATAAAACACAAGGTTTGTTATGTTGGGCCACAAAACATAAATGGTGCCTAGAAGTCAAGTCACAAGGCATTAGTGAAGGGTGCCTAGAGATCGAGTCAAAGGCATTAGTGAAAGGTGCCTAAGGTGTACATTCGATATGGTGTGATTCGATGTACAAGATAGATTAGTATTGGGTCAAAGGATATTGATATCCTTGTTGATGTTGTTATAAGGAGTAGATCTCCTTTGGGTTTAGGTGTCGTGTAGTGTTGGTAGTAGTTCCTCCATTGTAATGGAACTCGGTACTTAGCCTAGTACCGGATAAAGGGTAGGCGACGTTGTGATAGGTGTGGTTCTCCTTGGTGAAAGAACCCAGTGGTTAGCCTAGTACCGGAAAAAGAGTAGGCGACGTTGTGAAGGCTTCTCCGCCATAAGGAGTTGGTGTCTTGTAGTGTTTATGAACTCTTGAGTAGGTGAATCGGGGAGTGGAGTAGGGCAAGGAAGGTGTCCTTGTAGCCGAACCACTATAAATCCTCGTGTTGGTTTGTCTATCCTTTTACTTATCGCTTTACTTTTATTCTTGCATTACATTGTTTATTTTCTATGTGGTTGATGTCTATGTTTGTGATACATACTTGGTCCTTCATATAGTCACAAACTATATTTAACACTTTACATATTATGACACGCTTGATCAAGAAAAAGCAACTGGACTAATAATGGTGAAACTTGATTTATAATGAACCATTAATCTTGCGGAATCTTATGTGATATTAAGGGGTTGGCCTTACATGCCGTAATGCGTTAAATGCATCCTCGCGTTGAGATTAGCAAATGCAATGGTTTATACTATATTTGATACAAAAGTTTTAAGTTTGAAACGGAAACGTATTCACCCCCCCCACGTTTTCAGAATTGGTATTAGAGCGGGTTGGCTCTAGTTTTTAAAACAAATGGTTTTCAAAACGAGTAAGACCCTTGTATCAAATTTTTGGTGAAGTCAAGCGTAATATGAAAAGTGTTTTGTTGATTTTTTTTCTCTTTGAAGTTTTTTTGTTAGATATCTTGTTAATCTAACTTGAATAAAGGTAAAAATGGATAATATAACTTCACTAAAAAGTCTACAAAGGTTAAACCTTTTCGTCGGGTCAAAACATGCATTTTTGTAATTCTGTGTCAGATCCGCGGATCCCTCAGGTTACACTGGACGGATCCCTCAAGCAAGGAATCCGTGGTATAGAAGAATGTTTTTGTCTGAATTTCAAAAATTCATAACTAATTAACCGTAAGTCGTTAGAAGTCGTGCCACCTATCGTTTTAAAGGTATTTGAGTCTAGTTTCATTTAAAAATGATTTCATAAACTGATTCAAAATAAAAATTTACAAAATCATTGATTTATAATAGAAAGTCATTTTTCGGTCATAACTTTTGCACAAACTTTTGATCTAATTGGAGACGGATGTTCTCGTCTATGAATAACAATGTGTCATATTTTAAAATTAAGGTTTTGATTATATTTATAAAGCAAAACTAATCAAGCTTGGTATACATGTTTAACACAAAGCAATGAAAAGAACTTTCGTATGCTATGCTAAATGATAAATTGTCTTCCTTGCATTACTTGATTATTTGCTTATCTCAAATAGCTTTTGTGCTTGTTTGATTGAATAACATATGTGGTTTCCTTACCTTGCTATTCATTATCTTGCTTGTCAATTTAGTAATATTCTACTAATCAATGTGCTACTTGAAGGAGTGTTTGGGATAACATCTAGTTGTGTCGAAAATGTTAGTTTTATAAGTTGAAAAATGTTTAAAACATATAACGCACTAAATGGCTTTTTGATTGAGTTTGTCATGTGTGCAACATAAATGTTTTATGTGCATATATGATTTCTTGATTTCATATTTTCTTGTATCGTTTTCTAAAAACAACAAGAATGCACATCGGATCATAACCTACACTTGTGTTGATGATGTACTCTCCCGTTTTCTTTTTCATGATCACTCTCCAAGCTTCATAGTAGGATTGACAACTTGATTATTTTATCCGATATACTCAAGTAAATTATTTTGCAACGCAAATATAATTGTTCATATCCGAAAGTCCAAACTCGAGCTTTCCAACAACATATGTTGAACTAGCTCATCCAACGATTTTTTTTGTTCACCATATGGACAACTTTTAATTTTTTTACACCTTCGTCACCTTAGTTGTTTCAAGTATAATATTAATAAAAATGAAGCAAAGTATCATCATTGTTACTCTTCGATAGGCCATTGTAGGAATATAAATTATCCTAACTTGAGAATGAATACTGGAGAACTTATTGCACTAGAAACTCAATTTGACCTAACGATTGAATTGCTTCCTTGATAGAAGTTGGGTAAGTGGAATCTCCCGTAGCCGTAATTGAGCACCGCTAGTAATAGTCTCATATTCATTCTCTCACTTGAGAAATTTATACTCCTATGTTTTCCTAAAGTAAGTGTTAGGAATTAGAAAATTCCATGGTGAAGAGTCGGTCACCCCAAATATTATCTAGCATATGTTAGCTCATAGACGTTTAGTTATTTACGTTATTTAGTAGTTTATTAGTTAGTTTGTAGTGTAGAATAGTTTAGTGTATCACCGTGGAGGAAAGACGGGTCTTTACCCACTGTATGCCTGATCCATAGTCTGATAGGAGGACGTATGCTTTGTAACTATAAATACCCCTTCCATCCTTGGAAGTGGTGTGGCTTCTTTGAATCTAACCTTTCATTTGTAAAGCAACTCTCTTTCAAGAACCTCCTCTCTACTCTCTTCATCTCTCTATAATGGCTTTCATATTTAATCATTGTCCTAGACCTCCCGAATCATCAAACAACATAAATATTCACGATCCTACAAATGGTATCAGAGCCAGGTTTGTGTTGTTTTGATGATTCTTATGTTTTTTTTTTGCGGTTTGATATACGGTTTGTATGCGTTGCGGTTTGTCATGGTTTTAAAGAGGTTTGATATGTGGTGATGCATGTGGTAATTATGTTGTTTAATATCATTTTTGAATCAGTTTTTGGTGCTGCTGTAATAATGTTGACTATTGAGTTTTTTTGTGAAGTCTGGTCACATTATTGTTAAAATCAGTTTCATATTGGTCTTAAGCTGATTATGCTTGAACATTTGTATTCATTTCATTGATGTTAAAAATTGTCTTAAAAGTCGTCTATCAGTTGTTACTGCATCGGTTTATACGTTTTCTGGTCATGTCCTTGTGGTCATTAACTGGTCAAAAGAAGGTTTTCTTAATGCAGTTTCTGGGTCAAGATACTTGGAGCATTCTTAGATGCAAGTTGTGCAACACAAGTCCAGATTCATTGTATCTCATAAGCGAGTTGGTCATGAATGATGCGAGTTGCAAAATCTGTCCAGATTCTATGTCTGGCAAGCGAGTTGTGTATACAAAATCTAAAGCGAGTTGTGTCAGAGTCTTTAACTCGCATTTTTTAATGCGAGTTGCTTACTTGCATTATTGAATGCGAGTTGCTAAAATGAAGACATACTAAGCGAGTTGTGATGATAATGGATGATATGCGGGTTGTAGACAAAAAATAAAAAAGACGCGGGTTAATAAAGGATGCGACTTGACTGATAAGGAGGACTAAAGATGCGAGTTGTTGACCTCAAACAAGACCATTTACCACATACTCCAATCCACAAACAAGACTCATGTACTAACCAAATATAAATCTAATCGAATCTCACAAATTATGCAATCATCTAAAGATCTCAGTTTCAAATTCGTGGTATACTATGGTATTATCAAGACCATCTTGGGTCTAAACACACGAAATAATATCACAGATCCTATATGTCTCGAATGCATTAATAATGAAAAACGAATTGCCAAGATAAAACCAAGACCTCAGATTCTCTTTCTCCTGGGTTACAAATTTCTAGTTGACCTTTTTGATCTATATTCAACTTAATATCCGAATCTCACTTAAAGAAACAACAAAACTGATTTGTTTCATTGGTTTCTTTCATTCGTTATATATTTTTTGGTATTCGAATATCAAAAAATCAATCTAGTGATCTTAGATTGCCCTTTTTTGTCGTGTGCTACATAAAGTATATCAAGACCAAAAGCCTATAACACGAAAAGGGATGATTCTTCATCGATCTTTGAGAAGTATTACCTCTCTTATACATGTACGAATTTAAAAGATCAGAGTTATAACAATCAGTGTTATTCTCTTAATCTTATTTTTTCGTTTATGATCTTTACTACTTAATCAATTGTGAATCATGACAATGGTATCTTACCCGTTTCGTTAGTCCTTGTAGCCGTGTCATACACCTCAAAGCCATCCCTGTGGCGAGGTCGTTGTTGGAATTTGTTCTTTGAACTGCTAACGTCTGAATGATTGAGAATAGTGGGTTTGTGGATTTGTATAACAAGCTTTAGATCTTTGAGTGTTGGTTAACTGATTGTGCGTTTCTTGTTGATCGAATGAATCTAAGTCAGTGATTTGATGGAGCGGCTTGTGTGAGATGGTTCTAAGAAGCGGCATATCATTTTTATGAGTGAGAGATATTAGGGTGAAAAGATTATCTTTAGGGTTAGTTAGTGTTTGTGCTTTATACCCCACCATATTAGGGTTAACTGATTTGGACTAAGTAACTTTAATATGAGCTTTGTTAAGTTAAGTTTGGATAGGGTATGTTGCAAATTTTTTTTGGGCCGTGAATCAATATTGAATGAATGGATTGTGTAGTAATTTTGAATGGATCGTGAAATACTCTGGGCCCGAAATGATTCTTTCCTTTCAATCAGGATTGTGTACAAGGATTTAGGCATTGTGTGTTAAACTCGCTTAAAGGCTTATTTGGACTACTCTTCACGGTTTTTTATACAAAGAATCTTTCTCGGGCTTACGTGAGTTCATTTTTGCTGCCTTTTGATAGGAAGTGATTTTTAATGAGAATCGCCTTTTCTTGGTCAATTCGTAAATGGGCTAGAACGAGATCATTGTTTGGTGAGAGTTGCTCAATGGACCGGGTTAAATAATTTGAGTTATGGACATGGGTCTCCTAAACCTTAAATGGATCGAATTCAATGTTGTGGTTAAGCTTCTCAAAATTAATTGGATTGTAGATGATGAGATTTGATCATGAGTTTTGAGTTATGAGATTTGGTATGATGATGAGAACCGTTATGTTATGTGGTTTGGTACGTTGACATATACATCTTCACAAAGGATATTATGTTACGGCTTGAATCAATGATTGAATATATTGACTACGGGGTTGTTTGGACGGTATTTCTTATTTGGACTTGAAGTGAGGGTTTTCCGGGCGTGTTTACTTATTTTGTCTTCTTTCTTTCTACCCTTCCGCGAAGATGACTTGTTTGGGCATTCTAGAGTGTGATAAAGACTTGGCTATTTAGTTACGGTTGTGATTCTTTCTCGCTTAACCCACAACATAGCTATCACTTCGGTGTCTCACGCAGTTGAGGATACGTCAAGAGGTTTGGTACATTGGGTACACCGTTTCTTTTTCACGAGGATTAGCACAAGTTTAAGTAACAAATCTATAGAATTCTACTTCATGTTCTAGTTTGATATATCGGGGTTACTTCTCCTTGTGGTCACTACAATAGCCGTCAGAATACGTGAATGATGTGTTTACCAATGGGATGATTGGTTGAGATGTGATCAACAATTCTCATGATATATTCGACGCCACTGAATGTCAATGATACTTCACAGTCTAAGCAAAATCTTTCAAGAATCTTCAACGTCAGTTATGTTCTTTCAAGATGTTTGCTTATGACAAGAACTTTTCGTGCAAATGGTCTTACAAGATAAGGATGCTTTCGAAAGTTCGAAACCATCATGAGGGAGAATCGTGTACTTTGATGTTTTACGGTCAATCTCAGGGGGAAGTAGTGTATACTACTCAACTTAGTATGGTTTTTGAAGTTGTCTACATATGGGTAAAGAATTGTTGATGATGTTGTTGATGTTGGATAATGAACCGTTAATGAACCTCTGCATGTTCCCCTAAAACAGATATTCACTGAAACCAAAGTTGTCATAACACTTTCAAGCTGACATTGTTTACGGTTTAGTCTTGATTTTGTAAAATCCCGCGAAAGAAACTATTTCTCGGTTTAAATCATAGACTTGTAAAATCCCGTGACAATGAAAACATCTTGGTAAAAGTAAAGTGCATTTCCGGATCTTTCTTACCGTTTATTCTTGGTTTTGTAAAATCTCGCGAAAGAAAATATTTCTCGGTTTAAACTATAGAATTGTAAAATCCCGTAATGATGGATTCATCCTGGAGAAAGGAAAGTGTATTTCGGGATCTCATTTGATGCTGGTGCCATGGTTTCTACTTCGAAGAAGGGATAAAAGGGTGTACTTCATGAATTGGGTGATTGTTTGGATATTCGTCATGGCAGCTTGGTTATTACATGGTTTTACGGGGTTATGTGCTTTTAACCATGGTCGGGATGAAACCATTATCATAGTTCACTTTAAACGTAAAAGGAGGCTAGAGTTGAGCTTTTAACCAAAAGATGTGACAACGGCGTTAATTCACTATTATTTATTTGAGGTTGAAGTGAAATATCACGGGCGAGTGTACTTAGTATCTGAAGGTATCGGGGATGGATGGATGAAGATTTTTCAAGATCCTTGTTCGAACTTATTATAAAAAAAGAAGACTTGGAAATCTAGTTATTGTTGGGTGACTTTTACCTTTTCTTTTACCACTTGGGGGAATTGGGCTCTTACCACCACAAAATAACTATCACTTTAAGGAGTTACGTTGTAGTGCTCAGTGTCACATTCAATTGTGGATTTTCAAGAGGTGATGTACGTCTTATACTTGATGGTTGGTTGGATGAAGAGTATAGAGTACTTAGAGATTCAATGGAGGATGAAGTCTCGGCACCGTTCTTTGTTACATATGTGCAAGTTTAAGTCACGAGTTCTGGTTGTTTTACTTCAGGGTCAAAATTCATCATATTGGGTTTTCTCCATAAGTTGTCACGAAAAAGAGCCTACTGAATGATAATGGGGTTGATTACAAGTTTGCCAAGAGAGTTTGAAAAGAGAGAGATTTATGACGTTTGAACACAACAGTTCAAGCCTCGTTCTCTAAAGAAAAGAAAAGTGTACGTCTTAGTGCGCTTTATCTTATAAAGAAGAGAAATCTTCTTATGACGTTTGAACACAACAGTTCAAGCCTCGTTCTCTAAAGAAAAGAAAAGTGTACGTTTCAGTGCACTTTATCTTCTGAAGAAGAGAAATCTTCTCAATTATGACCATTCTCATCAACATACTTCATGCTTTTTCCATGCGCTTCAGTCATCAAGTGAACCGGACTACTGATAATTACTCTTATTCCACTTGCTCAATATAAAGAAGATGGCGACATCATGTGCTAATTTTGCGGGGGAGAAGTGTGAATAGAATACACTTGGATGATAATCACTTGTTTAATCAAGAATGGTATCTCCGTATGCAATTCTTGAGGGGGAGAAGAAGTGTGAATTTTTTGCATAGTTGATTGATATTTGAGAATATATGGTCAAACGGCTCCTAACTCATGTAAGAACTGAGACTCTTCTTATCGGATCATCTTCACATGTAGTTTCTTCTAAGAGCCGCTGGTTGACATCTTCACACGGGCTGATATGATTAATGACAAAGTGCTTCCAGTTAATGATTCACGTACACATCAACATGATGATTCCGAACAATCTCTCTGTTCTTGTTTGATGTGATTGGTAGTTTGGTGTTACCATTTAGTGTGTTCCTTGTGGGCTGATTGCTGATTTCCTTGATGAACATCTTTCTGTTCTTGTTTGATTGGGAGGGATTTTAGTTAAAGGGACTTGCAAGAGGTAAGTTAATTGGGATGCTTTTGGTGTGATGAAGATGTTAACTATCTATTCCCCAACTGGACAATCTTGAAGAAGGTCGAGTCTACAGTCTGTTCTACATTTTCTGATGCATGTTAGAAGACTAAAGACGAGTTGCATTTGATTATCTAAAGACTTCTTCTTAATCTGGGCATTTATCAAACAGATTGTCGGTTTATGGGAGAGCACTAATTGGGGGATAGTGATAAGTCAGATTCAATCCCCAATTAGACTTGCTCATATTCTTTAGCAGTGATTCCTCGAGAAACCCAATCTCCAGTTATTCGTCGAGGCGTTGATATTGACTATTGTAATATTGCAGTTGCACTATTGAATAATAATCCGCTCTTTGGTATTCCTTTGCCAAATCTTCACGGATTATTGTTCATGAAAAATGATCCGCTCTTTGGTATTCCTTTACCAAATCTTCACGGATTATTGTGCACTCTGTAAATCAACCACATGAACATTAAGGAAAATGACTACCTCATCCGCTTGAAGACATTATTGGTGAATCTTCCAGATCAGTCTCTATATGTATATCTTTAGGGAGATGGAATTGATGTTGAGGAATCATTTGTTCCGGTTCATTAAGTGGGTCAATGTACATCCGGTTGTACATTTATTCACGTGTTGGACATTTGACACAAGTTGATTACTTCGGAGTTAATCATTTATCACTTATTTGAGATTGAAGTTGACTTTCACAAAGGCGTGTTCTTATTTGATAACTTGCTCGGGCTTAAGAATTTGAGTTGAAGACTTGGTTTGTCTAGTTTCCAGTAGTCAAGGTGGATGGTTGAAGACCTGGTTAACTATCACTATTAGGAGTTACTTTGTTTTAATCAGTGTCACACGCATATGACGGTATGGATAATCGCAAGAGGTGTTAATGTCTCATACTTTGTTTGGGTTGTGAGTACTTAGAGATTTGCTTGAAGCATAAATTCTCGACACCGTTCTTCCATCATTAGGTGCAATCTTAAGATACAAATGTGGGGAATTTGACTTCAGTTTCAAGTATGGTATATCGGGTTTTCTTCATCAGTGGTCACTTCAAATTGTCTACATAAGGGTTGATAAAAATAGTCAGAGAGAGTCTTTAGCAAGTTGATTCTCACAAGAGTTCAAGTGTTCTTCTCATAAAGATTTCAAGTATTTGGGCTTATACTATGTTGCTGATTCTAAAGTGTCAAAACTAGCAAAGGGGAAGGAGACAAGCATCTAAACGCTAGTAATCTTGATGAACTTAATTCATCTAAGTGATTGAAGATATCCCGGGAAGACAAATGTCATGACCGCAGAGAAACTCAAGGTTTAACTCATCAAGGCTTTTAGTGTTATTATTCCAACTACGTGGGGGAAGTGATGTAAGAGAAAGTTTCTGAAGATAAAAGAGGTACAAAAGTATGACATTCTCAGGGGAGATAAATGTATAACATGAGGGAGGTGTTACCAGTTATTATTTCGGTGGGAATGTGGGTACTTCGGATTCTGGAGCTTCATACACGATCATCAGGGAAGAAAAATGCGAACATGGGGAGGTGTTTTCATTCCCCTTATGATGTGTATTCGGGAGAGTTCTTGAGCATTATACAAAGAGTCTGATTGCATCAATTCAACTACTTGGGGGAAGTGGTCTCTTGACACCTTTTGGAATGGATTACTTCAGACTTCAGTGGTAATGAAATATGAGAAGAAATTTAAAGAGTGGGATGATACGTTGCTGTTCTTGGTGATGATATAACCCCGAACGAAGAATCTCGATTATCGTTCTTAAAAGGAGCAGCTGGATTTATGATAATGGTGTGCTTCTCTGTGCACCTGGCTAAGGCAAGCTTGAAATAGAGCTTCGAATCTGCTCATCTAATGGATTTTCGGTTTGTGGGGAAGCTGCCAAAGTCTCTCTTTCTCAAAGGCTCATGTTCTATCTTCTATTCTGGAGCCTCGGAAGCTTTGGTGGTGGAAGGTTAAGAGATGACGATTTCTATCTTCTACGACGTGCTGTTCGATATCCTTATCTCGGTACTCGTATCATCATCTTCTTAAACTATATCATCTTCTCTATCTTTTTATATATTTATCAAAAAACAAAATACAAAAATATAAAACCAACAAAATCAAAATAGAAAAATATAAAATCTTCAAAAACCCATAAAAATCAGAAAATTTAAAAATACCAAAAATATGTTTTTCTCAAGACATGTCTTCTGGTATCGATAACATCTACGGTCTTAGAAATGTCATTCAACAATGGCACGGGACCATAGATGAAGTTCGAGCAGGAGGTGTAAATATTCTTTTCAAAACATGCCACAAAATATGGTTTACAGTTATTTCAGACTGTAACCCGCACTTTAAAAATGGCTTTCAGTTACGTCAGACTGTTACCCGTGCTTTATACTATGGCTTGCTATTACTTCTGATAGCAACCCGCTCTTCAAGAAAGGAAAGTGCTACGCTAAACCATTTTTGAAATATTTCGTGCACTTATCCTAAAACCAAATGAGGAAAGTATGTCGAATGACTGCTGTTCCTACTCAAATATTTTTCCTTCTAAAATTCTTCAGAAAAATATTAGTTTTAACTAAATGGTGGTTAATTGAGTTGCTAGAAAATCTATCAGATTCAGAGTTTTTTCGTAATAATTGAAAACTCAATGACTTCAGCGCTTTTAACCTTTTCAGAAAATAAGTCATTGATTAAGGGGGAGAATGTTTTCAAATCTATATCATCTAACGGAGCTTAATTTGACTTATATGAAGAGTTGGCATAAAAAATGCAATGTAAGAGGTCTCACTGCATCAACAGACGGTTTTCTTCATCATCAAATGAAGAAACGGAGCTTAATTGGACCTCTATGAAGATTTGGCATGACAAATGCAACGTCAGAAGTCTCACTGCATCAGCAGACGGTTTTCTTCCAGCCCTACAACAACAACAAAAGCTTCTCAACCACCTAACGTATCTTTGTGCAGGACAAGTAGTGATGATGCCATTTTTTAAACAATTTTTGAATAATATTGTTTTGAAAATGGAAAAATATTGGTTTGAAAATAAATCGGATTCAAAGTTTTGAAATCAACCGGACTTTATTTTGTCAAATCATAAGTGATTTCAAATTAAATATTTTCAAACGATATTTCTTCATAAAAGCCCGGTTTGTACAACATAAAGTGGTGAGCTAAAGATTTAATGTTATGTCATGGTATGATTTTATTTAAAACTCAAAGATCTTACAAAATGAATTTTTTTTTCTGTTCTTGTTTGATTGTGAAATTGTTTTATTTTACTCAAAGATCTCTTAAAAACTATCATACCTGACACTAACAATCTTTAATGTCTAAAATTGATCCGTATCAATAATTTTTCAAAATTAAATCAAGCCACGTCTTTCCCCAAAATCTTTTAAATGATTGAAATCAATTGGGATCACAAATCTCAAAAGGTTTGAAATTTTTGATTGGGGTAGAAATCGTGATTTAAATCTCAAATTTGTTTAAAAGGAATTGGTTTTAGTCCTTTAAAGGCACTCCTGCTTCCATGTGCCAAACGATTTCTAATACATAATGCACATGTTGAGGGGGAGCATTTATCCAAAAACAAGATGAGTATTTAAACCTGGCCACATTTTCTACTATGTTTTTCTAAACCTTATTAAATCACTTGGGATCCAAAATCTCAAAGGGTTTGATATTTTTGATCGGGGGAGAATTTGTGATTTAATAATGAAACTTGATTATAGATGATCATTTTTTTGGGTTCAAATGTGAATACTGCTCTCCCATATGTGCTAAACGCTTTTGAATCTTGAAGCACATATTTAGGGGGAGCATTTCAAAAGAAAACAAACAACTTGATTAAAGATGATCATTTTTTTTGGTTCAAATGTGCATACTGCTCTCCCATATGTGCCAAACGCTTTTTTGAAGCACATATTGAGGGGGAGCATTTCAAAAGAAAACAAACTTTCAAGGTACAAAACAAAATTTCTTAAGTTTCAATAAAAAGTACCTTGATTGATTTTCTAATGGTTTCCGTATGGCTATATGATCGTGAATGTGCTTCTAAGAACTATTTCCTCTTCGTGCAAAACAATTTCAAAAATCACATGCACAAGTTGAGGGGGAGCAACTTTTTGAAAACCACATCCTTTCCCATAAAATATCTTTAACAAAGTATGAAAAATACTAACTTTGATCGGGAAAGTGATGGTGATATTTTTTAGAAATTGTCGATCAATGAATAGAATCTTTCATTCTTAACTCTGAGATTTTCTAGACCTCTTGCCTCCATGTGCTAAAACCGTTTCAAAATATATGATGCACATGTTGAGGGGGAGCTTTTTCTAAAAATATCAAAAACAATTCAGGTACAAAATGTTTTGATCATGTATCATAGGTACTTGGATTGATTTTCAAAAGGTTTTCGATTGGTTCCAATGGAAGAAGAACAATACCAAAAGACCGACCAAATTTACTTTATGCATGGAGTTATAAGGATGGTAAGGTTAGGTATTAGTTCCCACGATCCCGCCAGAGCCGGAGGGATCTACCCAGGGACAATCCACTAGATAGTGTAGAGTCCTTAGGTATATTGAAAAAAGGAGAAAAATTAGAATACGGGAAGAGTGCGGACTGAGACAGAGCTAGTACTGGCATAAACCCAACAAGGTTCTAGTTATGAAGTCTCGGTAAGCACTGAAGGGGTTGAATAATGAAAAAGAATTGAATGTGAAAAAGGGTGAAAAAATAGCCCTCCAATAATTTAACCTTAGGGCAAAAACCAGGTTCAATACATATGCTACTGGTGGTTACCAATGTAACACCGGTATTGAAGACAAGACGTCATGGACCCAGTGACGCACTGCACTACAACTTTCCAAGCTACTCAAGTTCCTCTTGAAAGGGCTTGTTTCATTCTCACGGGGAACCGACATAATCTATCGACTTTCTCTTAGAGATGGTTGATATTGAAGAAGAAGACCCTCTCCCTAGTCTCCGGCACAGGAACCAAATGTGCACAATTGAGTCTAGAGCCACGAGATCATCAATAAATCTCATTAGGACACAAAAATAATGAAGACTTGCTGTTTCACACAATGTGGAAAGTGAGTATATATTTAGAGTCCTACGCATTATCCTTGTGGTATTGCCAGAACATCCGAGTGATATATTAAATATATTCACGATGAAGATGGAAAGCCTTCTAGAGCCAACATCAAACAAGCTCTTGGTGGGTGACATGTGAGAGCTTTTCTAAAGATCAAACTTGTGACAACTGGATAGAAACGATGGGGCGATTCACTCGTGAATCAAACTTGTGACAACTGGATAGAAACGGTATGCAAATATTCTTTTCTCTAGCACATCGAATGAGTATTCATGTTCAAACACAAAAAGTATCTCTGATTGAAAAAAATACTTTTGGAAAAACCGTTCGACGTGCAAATCTTCTTTTCTCCAGCACATCGAATGTGTACTCCTTTCAAATACAAAAAGTATTTTTGATTGAAAATTGATCTTTCTTATAAAACCTTCGTCGTATTGCAAAACTCTTTCTTCTAAGCAATACGCGATTGTTTTCAAATCAATTTTTCATCAATCAGTGAATCTCAATTCGCTGGTTCACTCACTCCGTGTTGTCTTCTTTGAGACGTTCCGGTTTGAGAACGGCTAGAACAACTGCGAAACCCTGTCAAGGAGATTCATCGGAATTTTTCCTGATCACAGGCAGTACTTGTACTGATCAACGGGGAACCGTGGGCCGTGTACCTCAATTCAACGAAAGTGATCAAAGATACTTTCGTATGTTTTATTGCTAACTGTTGTTTGCAGGTACATTTGGACGGTTGCAGCTGATCAGAATTGAAGAGTCAATCCAAAGCCGCATGCTCACAGCATCCACACTTAATTGAAGAAATCATGACTTGTGCATAACTACAGAACCTGGCTCTGATATTTTTATACTATGTTTCCGCTACGATGTTGCAAATATCATGAGCCAGTAATGCTTCCGCTACTCTGATGGTAATATGTCATGATCCTAAAAGTGTGAGCATGTCGGTCCAAAAGTCACAACTTCACATGATGGCAACACAATAAAGGGTGATCCAGAGATTTACTGTGGCTGATGATCTCAAAGAAAGCTCGAAGATCATCAAAGATGTGGATCAGTTAAAGGCCTCCACTTAAAGTACAAATCAATGCGGACTTTAAAGAATCGCTACTAATGCACAAAGATTGCGGAATTGAAGAATTGAAGTCTACGAGCTCAAGAACAAAGTCAAGAATAGAGTGCTAGGATTCACAATGTAAATCATGGGGTGACCTCCCTTAGGGGGAGATTGTTAGGAATTAGAAAATTCCATGCTGAAGAGTCGGTCACCCATATATTATCTAGCATATGTTAGCTCGTAGACGTTTAGTAATTTACGTTATTTAGTAGTTTATTAGTTAGTTTGTAGCGTAGAATAGTTTAGTGTATCAACGTGGAGGAAGGACGGGTCTTTACCCACTGTATGCCTGATCCACAGTCCGATAGGAGGACGTATGCTTTGTAACTATAAATACCCCTTCCATCCTTGGAAGGGGTGTGGCTTCTTTGAATCTAACCTTTCATTTGTAAAGCAACTCTCTTTCAAGAACCTCCTCTCTACTCTCTTCATCTCTCTATAATGGCTTTCATATTTAATCATTGTCCTAGACCACCCGAATCATCAAACAACATAAATATTCACGATCCTACAACGGAAATACTTTACATTGTCTTAGGATTACTAATCAAACAAGTTGTAAAATTAATTTTTCTTTTAGTTAATCACAACCACTTGCCTCATCAAGCGATTATCTTACTTTGATCGAGAAGAGCTACATGACTTCATGGACGAAGCTCATTATATGCTAATCATCACCCGTAATAACTAGATTGTCCTAAACTAGCACCTCACAACTCTTTTGTCTTAAACACCATCATGTGCTCTTTTCTTTCAAGACACATACCTTGCATGTCATTGTTAGTGTAAATGATTTACTAATCTATACCGTAAATTTGTTTTAGGATTCTTGAATAGTGCTTGTTAAGTTTGCTAAACCTTTGTGTTATTTGTGAGCTCGATCTCATTTGATTGACTATATGTGATCTCTACATGCTCTCCTTGCTTTGCTTAAACGTGTATACATGTGTGCTTGCTGTAAAAATAATTAGCTACCATCAATCATTTTCTCTTGATCATTTAAGTCCATCTTCATGTAAGACACTTAATAGACCGAGTAACTTAGGATATGTAGGTGCCAGACCTTGCTAAAACCAAATCACCTCTTTTTCACCTCATCTGTTAGCCGGATCCCTAGACTTAAGCTAGCTGGATCCCTCTAGTGAGGGAACCGGTGGAACCGTGGAACAGTTGGCACATTATCTCTTTAGATAATCATTTCAAATTTCCTTTTTCCACACAAGCACTTGTTCAACACTTAGGATTATCAGTTTCTTATATGTTTATAAATGAGTTGCATTTATATGATTCTTTACGTGTTCTTTCTTTTCATTTCATGATTTTATGTGAACAATTTATCCATTTGTATAAATGTTTTCCTTTTGTACTAACTCTCTTGGAGATGACTATGGTCAATTTCATCATCAAGTCAAGTTGTGCTCATTCGCACATTTTTTTTATATTCCTAATCTTGCATCATCCTAACCATCTTACTCCACTTTTATCACTACTCACAAAGTCATCATGTCTACCACCCCTATTGAGTCATCAACCAAGTCAAAGATTCACCTTGACATCTTTCATCATCATCCCTTACTAATCTTGAGTCTCTTTATTACCTAGTAATACTTGACCTCTCATCACCTCTACCACAACTTCCATACCTCTAAGTCATAATGATGATTTCTATCATTATCACAGTGTCCAAGGTCTAGTTCATGAACTACGTGATGAAGTATGTCTCATGTTCTACCACATCCTACTTGTGTCAACCACAATCTCAAACCACAAGCTACTTGTGTCAACCACATCCTACAAGTGTCTCACTACCACTACAATTCATAGTCGCTCAACCATCCTCCACAAACATCTATGTTGTCAAAATCCAAGTGAATTTCGTAATGAAATGCGTCTCATCCCTAAGCACATTTTTTTCTTACCTTGAACAAACTTTACAACCTCTAAACCAACCATGATGATGCAAGTAGTAGAATTATTCTCTTTTTGACACTAATCCTTTCTTTGTAGGTTCATATATATACACTTTGATGTGTATGGGATTCTCGTCTATTTATGGACGAAATTTTACACTAATTTATTTTTGTAGGTTCTTCTTGACGCCCTCGAGCTAGGAGGAGCTTCCATCGAGCATTTATAAAGTGCATCATATGACTTACTCGTCCAAGGACGAATATAATTTTGCACTAACTTTTTGGTTTGTAGATTTTCAAAACACACTAGGAGAACTTGACGTTCTCAATAAAGGGGAGTTTTTCCTCAAAAAAAAAACGTTGCAAATTTTGCAATAACTTCGTCTTAGCCTTCCTAAAATACTTGACGCCCTTAATAAGGGGAAGCAACGGTCAAGGGGGAGCATGCACACATTCATTTTTCAAAATTCCTTTGTGTTTCAACAAATGGGAGATTTCTTTCTCATCATATATATATATATATATTTTAAAACTAACCTTGATGTAGGTTAAGCCTAAAAAATTTGATCCATTGAGCCGTCGGCGATAATGTTTATAATTCAAAGGATCTTTCTATTTTTTTGTGTGTGTGATTCTCTAGGTTCCTCTTAAAGGCGAGATCACCACCTTTTGATGATGTGCAAGCTCAAGGTCATGAGTTGCTAAGCTTCGTCATTAGTGTTTCGTGTTGAAGGTATTGGCGTGGTGTGCCAATTGGAGCAATAAGGTGTTTTTATTTTAACTTCACTAGGGATGATGAAAACTCGCCATTCTTAGGAGAAATCAAGTTTAAAGGACACACCCTTTTTGTTTCGACAAAAGGGGGAGAAGAGTGTAAACGGAGAAGGTAATGTATAGGAAGTACGGACACAAGTAACTTTGACATTTTACATATCTATTACGTTTACATATATTTTGTCATCATAAAAAAGGGGGAGATTGTTAGTGCAAATATTACGATATTTAATCTATACATTCTCATTTGTTTTGTTGATGACAAACATGTAACTTATAATATATAATGTAAAATGTATAAGTTACTTGTAATTATATTTTGTCTCAACACCTCTCGACGACTCAAGTCCTTGCATGCTACAACACAGGTTCGTACATGTTTGTTATGTTGCGTTATGATCAAACTCCCAACAAACCATTAAAACATGTTTAGTTAAATAGTTTATGTATAACAACTAGTGTTTACATATTTGGTAAATATATACATAACTAGTATGTATTATAATAGGTAATATAAATGGGTAGAAACTTAAGTATTTGACCCATTGACCAAATACATTGAATGTAGTTGGGTAAAACCCAAAGTCCAAGACCCATACCCAATGTCTAGATAAATTGTACCTTGGTGGGCACTCAAAACCATGGACTAGATGCATTGCATCTTATAGATACATTGAATATACTTGGTACCCATAACCCATGACCCATACCCAATGTCTAGATACATTGTACCTTGGTGGGCACTCAAAACCATGGACTAGATACATTGCATTTTGTAGATACATTGAATCTACTTGGTACCCATAACCCATAACCCATGACCCATGACCCATGACCCAAAACCTATGGGTAAAAGGGAGCGTCCCACGGATCCCCAGTAATACACTGGACGGATCCCTCAAGGGAGGGATCCGTGGGATATGTTTCTTCTATAAATAGTTAGCCATTTCTTCATTGTTTCATACACCTTCACACATAGTTTCTCTCCACCATTTCTAGGATATTTAGATCATTAGGAAACATGTAAACCACCCTCATCACATATGATCATAATGCTTCTAACTTTCATTTGTTGTAAGCATACTCCCGAAGTGATCCTCCAAAGCAAGCCTAGAGATCTTGCATCCTTACCTACCGAAGTGATCACCCATCACAAGCATACAAGCACATGAAGATCTTCTACAACAAGCTTGGGAAACTTGTCATCTTCATTCATAGAAGACTAACTACATCACGCTTAGTGTTCTTGATGTTTAGTTTTGGATTTCATATCCATTAGACACATTATCTTGGATATTGTCTAGTATCATATTCTTGTATCTATGACTAGACTAGATGGTTTATGTGTTTGTGTCATAAAACACAAGGTTTGTTATGTTGGGCCACAAAACGTAACGGGTGCCTAGAAGTCAAGTCACAAGGCATTAGTGAAGGGTGCCTAGAGATCGAGTCAAAGGCATTAGTGAAAGGTGCCTAAGGTGTACATTCGATATGGTGTGATTGGATGTACAAGATAGATTAGTATTGGGTCAAAGGATATTGATATCCTTGTTGATGTTGTTATAAGGAGTAGATCTCCTTTGGGGTTAGGTGTCGTGTAGTGTTGGGTAGTAGTTCCTCCATTGTAATGGAACTCGGTACTTAGCCTAGTACCGAATAAAGGGTAGGCGACGTTGTGATAGGTGTGGTTATCCCTGGTGAAAGAACCCGGTGGTTAGCCTAGTACCGGAAAAAGAGTAGGCGACATTGTGAAGGCTTCTTCGCCATAAGGAGTTGGTGTCGTGTAGTGTTTACAAACTCTCGAGTAGGTGACTCGGGGAGTGGAGTAGGGCAAGGAAGGTGTCCTTGTAGCCGAACCACTATAAATCAGCCTGTTGGTTTGTCTATCCTTTTACTTATCGCTTTACTTTTATTGTTGCATTACATTGTTTTTTTTTTCTATGTGGTTGATGTCTATGTTTGTGATACATACTTGGTCCTTCATATAGTCACAAACTATATTTAACACTTTACATATTATGACACGCTTGATCAAGAAAAAGCAACCGGACTAATAATGGTGAAACTTGATTTATAATAAACCATTAATCTTGCGGAATCTTATGTGATATTAAGGGGTTGGCCTTACATGCCATAATGCGTTAAATGCATCCTCGCGTCGAGATTAGAAAATGCAATGGTTTATACTATATTTGATACAAAATTTTTAAGTTTGAAACGGAAACGTATTCACCCCCCCTCTACGTTTTCATAGGTGTATCTAGGGGTATCTTGCACTAAAGGTGAGTGCAACAAAAGGGTTTCACATGGGGGTCGAGAAGTCGAGGTGACTAATCGATAGACACACAATGGTATGCTATTTGGGTGATAATCCTATAATATTGCCTTCTTAAACTGAAAAGTCCAAATACATCGAGCTAACTCAACATACCTCGTCTATGGTCTCGAAATGATGCAAAGGCCAAGTTCTAAAGTTTACAAGCTACCGGCACACTCATAATTTTGGTGGATTTGGGGTAAAATATTAGAAACGGATAAGGCTAATCTCACCATATAATATCAAAGGCTGTCTGTGCTCGGCTAAGGTCTAATCTAGTTAGTTTAAGAAAAACATGTCAAAATTTTAAAAATGGCATAATTTTTCAAAATAAACTAGAAAAATGAGGGCAAAATAAAGTTCAAGAGACAATTCTACTCCCGTCCCCCCACTTGAATTGTACAAAGTCCCTTTTTTACTAAGTGTTAAATAAAGGTGAATAGAAAAGTAGAATTAGAAAGAGAACTTCCCTGAAATTTGCTCCAAAAAGAAAGAAGGCCCACGAAAAAGAGTCGTGCCTTCGTATAAGCATCCACGAGCAAACTTCAATCCCTGAAATCACACTACTGAAAAGCATAATTCTAAAAAGAAAAAATGAAAAATGAAAAAAAAACCTAACTCACTTTCGTAGGAATCACGGTTGCATTTAGCATATGCAACAAACCTTTTAAACCACTTGGTGTCCCAAGCGGACGAGTGAAGTCTCGTGAGGGTTTACAGGGAACACACCCACAAAGTTCATTTAAAATACTAATACAAGGTTATTGTGTTTAATATGAAAGAAGTAAAGCAGAGGATAGTTACGTCGTAACTCTTAGAAGGAGTTACGCCGTAACTAGGCAAAACCTGGCATAGGCTGCAAGAGTGTAGCTACGGCGTAACCACTGAGATGGAATTACACCGTAATTGGTTGTGCATCCGAAATTCTGTTGCAATTGGTTGGTTACGGCGTAACCACTGAGACGAGTTACGCCGTAACTATAGTCAGATCAGCATGCTGCAGCAGCAATTACTCTTCTTTTCCTGCAAAAATAGTTAAAAACACAAAACCCTACAGAAATGGAAATAAAATAAAAGAAATGGATAATTCAGGTTGTCTCCCGAAAGAGCACTTTTCTTTATTTACGAGTCTTTAAGTTAGACTCAGAGCCTCGGGGATTTATGGTGGCCTTTGGACTTGGCCAACCTCCTCCATGTCCTTCATTAAGTTGTGTCTGACCCAAGCGACATTCGTGGCAGTGCGGAGGTATTCTTTAGTCTCGATCTTTCGAATTTTGCAAAATTCTTCCTCCGGTCCTAAATGGTATCGAGTGAACTCATATTTCTCAGCTATAATTGGTGACGGCCTCTGATGAGTGTCTAAATACTCATCATTTTTGTACCATCTAGACTGCAAAAACATCTGAAAACACTCAGAAATGCATCAAAATGATGAAAATATCACAAACAAGTGTTTTATGTGTTTTAAATGCAAAAATATCAAAATCAGATGAAAAACGTATCAAGTTTGCAAAATTGGCAGTTTTAGTCCCCCAAGTTTCAAAAGTTGTCAAAAACAGTCCCTGGTAAATCAAAATAAAGAAAAATATCATTCAAGGTCCCTTAAATATTCTAAATTGTCAAAAAAATGGTCCTTGAATGAATCTTTGGTCAAATGGCAGAAAAGGTCCCTAAACTTTGAAAAATGGCAAAATTAGTCCTTGGATATTTTAAAATGGAAAATTATCAAATATTATCCTTGTACTATTAAAGATTGGAAAATTTGGTCCTTGTGATAAGATTGGAAAAGTGGCAGGTTTAACCCATCAAGTTTGGTGAATTTACAAAATTGGTCCTTGTATTATTAATAAACCAAACCGGATCCTATATCAAAACCAAATCAAAGCCCAATCCAATCCAGCAGCCCAATCTCAACTTGACCCTTGGACTTGAACCTTGACCCTTGACCTATACCCCTTGAGCCAGTCCAATACCCATTGTGAACCCCCCGTTAATTATTAAAACCTCGGTCAACGAAAGTCAAATACCATGTATACTGTGCTTCTCCCTCACATACGCGCCAAAATCCTGAAACCAGAGTGGTTTCCTTGATTTGCTCTATCCACCCTCACCACTTGTTTAACCACCCCCTCCACCTTCAGAAACACCCAAACTTCATTAATTGACTCAAACCTGCTAATGACTTTTGGCGCCAAAATCTACACATGGACGATTCTGATGAATTTTGAGGATCCAATGGCTGGAAAACGGTGGGAAACAATCAGAGGTCGACAAGAAGTCTCAAAAGTCTATAAAGAAGAGATGAGAAGCAATGTGGAGAGATATCTAGCTTAACTTAGTTTAGTTTATGTCGTTTTAAATAATTTTCAATTTCCAGTGTTATTTAAGTCTTTCAAGTACTGTTTCTAGCATTTTCAGTGTATTGTTAAACTTTTTCAAGTATCAATTTCAAGTCTTAATCATATTTCCAGTTTATGCAATTTTTTCAAGTTCAAAATCTCATGCTATGTTAATGTTGTTGTTGGTTGTTATTAAGGACTGAGTAAGCCCACATAAGCTCCTAGATAGCTTATTAAAGCTATTAGATACTTTAAAATTCAGTTTAGAAGAAAAAAACCAAAAATCACCAAAAATACAAACAAATTAGTGAAAAATCAAAAATCTATGGTGAAGGTGATCAAAAAGCTGGAGCAGGGTTGATTGTGGATGGCCTTGGTTTAGTGCTTCTTGGGAAGCTATAGGAAGTTGTTTCAGTCCTTGGTTCTCAGTTTTGAGCTTGGAAGCCACTTGTAAGCCTTTTGCTCATTTTTGGCATTTCACTGTTTGAGTTGTTCATAAGCTTAAATCTTTGTGTTTTATTGTTCATTAGTTATAGTTAAGTATAATTAACCATTGAAAATAGTTGCTTGTTCCTTTTAACTTGTAGTTACAAAAAATTTCATTTTGACAGTTAAAATAGCATAAAGATCATTCTTGAGTTTTATGTTGTTATGGCTGTTGTTTTATGCTTATTTAGTCTTAATAAATGATATTATAAGGTCTGTAATCAGTTTCATGGTCTTAATTTGAGTTTTGTTTTGATAATCACAAAAACAGTTTTATAAAGTGGTGTTTGGTTTCAATGTGTAATCTGTGTTAGATGGTACTCTAACATGTGCTTTTACTTGTTTCATGTCTCATTAGTACCTAATATCTCATTTTAACAAGAAAAACCAGTCTTCATTTGCTAAAAAGTCAAAATACCTTGTAATCTCACTTAAATGGTTAACTGTTAAGATTTTAAAGGGAAAACTCATCATAGTTGCTTAAAATATGGTAACTTAGCTTAATTTCATCATAATTTAGGTTAATACAACACAATCAGTTAGTAGTATTGATTTAAAGTTCATTTTAGTCAACTTGTTTGGTTTTTATAAAAAGTCAAAATTTTCAATTTGGTCGTTTTTGAATAAAATAGATAATTTTAGTGTGTGTTTAATATTGAGATTTAGCTTATAAGCTTTTGGGATATTAAAGTTTAGCTGCTTAACTTAATTAGAAAAATATTAGTTCACTTTTAATCAGCTTATTCAGTGCTTATTACTCAGCTTCTTTTGGACCCTTGTCTGAAAATGGTGCCCTGTGCACAGTTGAGCTAGTCATTTTTACAAGCTCCTACAGAGCTTATTAGTTGGTCAAATCCTGTGTAACTTGGTTCTTTGGAAAGCTTTCCTAGCTGACTTGAGGTCCCAAGCTTAATTTTGTACTTTGTAGCTTGTTTGCTAGGGCTGCATATAGCTTAAACCTTGTCCCATTTCTGTCTGTTAACAATAAGATCATAAGTGCTTATTTGCTTATCAGTAGCTTTTCAGTATGTATTTTTGTGTTTTCTAGCTTCATTTGAGTAGCTTGTAGCTTGTTACATCTTATTTCAGCTTTTATTCCAGCTTGTGAGCTTGTTTGAGCTTATATCTTCAAAATAAGCTTATAAGTCCACTGTTGAGCTTTTTAGCTTGCAAATAGCTTATTTTTAGTTTGTAAAATTTTTGTTTTTATTAAAGTAGCTTAATATCAGTAGTTAACTAGTTTTCAAAAAGAAAATCCACAAAAACATCATTTTAAATATAGTGATAGCGTTTATTTAATATTAATTAGCTTTTAGATTTTTCTTTTCAGCTTATTATTAAGCAAATCTAGTTTTTATATTTTTCTTAGTTTTCTGTCACCTTAAGATATTTTTAGAAAAAGTTTCATAATTTTCCTAATCTGTTTAGTATTTATTAGAATTTTAAATAGTTAAAAGTATTAAACAATTAGTAATAAATAATTAAAAAGCATAAAAAATATCTTTTTAGTTTTAAAATTAGTTTTATAATATTCTAGATTTTTCTAAGTTAAAATTTTATTTTTCCAGGTTAATTTTATATTTTCTTGTATTTAAGTGTATTTTAAATAGTAATTAATTAGTAATAAATATATAAAAAGTGTAAAAAATTTATTTTCAATTTTAAAATAAGTTTTATAATATTTTAGATTTTTCTAAATCATAATTTTATTTTTCCAGCTTTAATTCATATTTTATCATATTTTAGGTTATTATTAAATAGTTTAAAATAGTTTTTAATTAATAATAATTAGATAAATAGTTGTAAAAATAATTTTCTTTTTCTAATAATTTTCTTTTATTTTTAGGATTCCAAAAATGTCATTTTCATTTTTGTAGGCCTTTTATTTCTTAGATCTCACTTTTTATTTTGTACGTTTACGTAGTTTTTAAACGTACGTGTTCACGTTTGTTTTATCTGATTGTTGTGCTTATCAATTCTGTATCCAATTCATTCCAAGCAATCAGTAGTGTAGTTATTCATCAAAATCCTTACTGATCACTATCCTTAGTGATCATTCTATCATCTGAAAGTTTTGAAACACCATTGAGTCTCCGTGGGACTTAACGACCAGGGAATCTACTATATTCTCCAGATCTTCATTGCATTGGTTTCTGAGCAGTTTTAAGTTTATTACGGTTAGCCATTCACAAGTGGTTAGCTTGTGTGATTAAACTTGACGGTTCGGGATCAATCAGCCTCTTATACGGAATCCCAAGGAGTTTGTACCTCCTTTGATCATATGCTTCATCATCGGGGTCAGTAAATTCCTCATTTCCTTTCAACTAAAGGTAATCTAAAATCCCCTCAATGTCATCATCGTCAGACTCGGTACCTTTAAACCATTCCTCATCGAGCAAATCCTCCACCAGTACACGTTTGCATTCTTCCTTCTCATTTCTCATCAACTCTTTGTCATCCTCAACTATTATTTCACTCGAGTTGTTAGGACTCTCGTCGTTTGAATTTTCTTTACTCATGTATTCTTTCCAAATCTTTTCCTTTGTTAACGCATCTACTTGCCCATACTTGATCTTTACCCAACTGTCAAATCCTAAGTTGTCAAACCAAGGCAAACATGTCCTTTCCTTATCGTTGGTTGAGGTCCAAAAGAATTCATCATCTCTCATTCTCATTAAGCTGCTTCCCCCATTACATTTATCGTCATAAAGGTTGCATGATGCCCAGAAGACTTCCCCAGGAGATTTTATATTTTCACACCAATGACTTCGGTTTTCATTGTTATCAGTTCGGCTTAAAGGATCTTCCATGCAGTCGATGTCATCATTAACCAATTCCATTTTCTGATTATGATCCTCGTAGTCAATCTTGAGTTTTTTAAGAATATTCGGGTTAATTTTAGCATTCGCGAATTGTATCGCGTACCAATCATCAAATGTCAAATCTCCAAACTTGATATTATGTCTTTCAAGCTCGTGAGGGCATGTCCATTCTTCTTCTTTTAAACTATCACCACCATTGCAATACTCACAGAAAGGGTCGCACATAGGCCATGCTTGTGTGGATTCATCGTCAGTTATGATTATCGGAGTACACCAGTGAGTGATAGGCGGTTCCTCTTATTCCTTAAAGGAGAGTTTTTCCAATATTTCTTCATCAGTATATGCAGCCTACATGAATTTGTTATTTTTGACCCTATCCTTATCGCTTCCTCCATCGCAAATCTCATTTCTTGGGTCACACGAGGCCCATAGATCATACCAGTCCCCCTTAGCTACGGGTATCTTTTTACACAAGTGATATTTCTTTTTAGATGGGGACAGAGGGCATAAATTAATGTCGTGGGCCCATCCGTTAATTACCTGTGTTCCTGATTCGTTCACTTCGAGAAATTCGTCTGCCCAATATCTTTCATAACCCCACGACCGCTGTCAAAAACATAGTTACGCTGTAACTCTTCAGACAGGTTACGGCGTAAATGCGATTTGTCGACGGAATCTTCGCCATAACCAGTATCTTCAGTGTGATAATTAGCCTGTATCTTCGAGTTATTATCAGTAAAAATCACTTTACATTCCATTGTGGGTTTTGATCCTTCCGGTTTAGTGTTATTTATCCTTAATTTCTCACTAAGCTTTTCCACCATGGATTCAAGGTTTTTGAGGGTTGTGTCGTGATTGGAAAGACTTCTGTCAGTGTTTTTCTGGAATTCTTTTACCCACTCATCGTGTTCCTTTTGTCTTTGGGCTGAATTTTCCAGGAATTTGTTTATAGTCTCTTCAAGGTTGGGCTTTATTTCTCCATAAGGCCCACAGTTGTAATTTCTACGATACCCATTACTATTTTGATTATCTCCGTAAAACGGTCGATTTTCTCCATATTTGGCTTCTTCAATTATATTTTCTTCGTTAACGTGAGGACAATTCTTGGTGAGATGTCCTCCCCCACAACTTTCACAACCCACTTGGATGGCATGAACGTTTCTCTGACTTTTAGCATATCTCGACTTAGATTTTCAATTTTGCTAGCGATGGCTGCAATTCTGTCAAAAATTCCGCCTTAGTTTCTTTTGCTTCCTCCATCGTGCCATTTTTGAGAATGATCAGCCATTTTTTGAATGACTTCAATTGCTAGAGTAGGAGTCATATTCGGGATTGGTCCTTGATAGTCCAACATCTGTCTTGTAGTCACGTTGATTCCTTTGTAGAAGATGTTGACCTTTTGCTGGTTGTTCAGATCATGTGTAGGACATTTGTAGAGGAGATCACTGTATCTATCCCAGGGCTGATACAACGTTTCATCGTCTTCTTGCTTGAAATTATGGATCTCCAAAAGCTGGTTAGAAATATTCGACGGAGGACAATACCTCTGAATGAAGTGCTTCCTTAGTAGAGCCCAAGTATTAACTGCCCTGGCGGGCAATCTTTCAATCCATCTTCTGGCAGCCCCAGTAAGAGTCATAGGGAACACCCTTAGCATAACAGCGTCATGAGACACACCCGGAATGTTGAAAAGGCTTGCGATGTATAAGACATTTGCAACGTGCTCATATGCATCTTCGTCCCTGTTTCCAGAAAAAAAGTTAGCACGAAGCTCCCTCATAAATTGGTCTTTAATTTCGAAACTCACATCAGCTCCAATTGCCGGTCTTACGAGACCCGGCCCTTGTTCTGCTCTTATCAACGCCAAATATTCCTCAAGAGTGAGATTATCAATGTTAACAACTTCCATGGTACCTGAAAACTTGAATAGTGATCGTGAGAATTTGAGAAATTTTAAAACAAAATAAAAATAAAAGACTTAATAGCAATCCTAATATAACTCCCCGACAGCGGCGCCAAAAACTTGATGCAGTTTTTACTGACCATGTCTTAATATTTATAAAGTCTTGTTATATCTATGGTCTACCCTAATGCACTAACGGGCAGTGTACCCGGTCGTGTGTAGTGTAGTATTCGGTAAAACCGAGGTCGTCCCAAGAGCTATGTGTGTTGGATTAATACTAAGTCTAGGTGTCACAGATTTTAATATGATTATGATAAGGAATTAATTAACTACTAAACAGATTAAAGGCAAAGGTTGTGATAAATAAAGGAAAGTGGTGCTAACCTAGTTATTCATCCTAGCTGGTAATGTCTAGGTCTAATTAATTCCAATTACTTCAGGTGGGGTCAAAGTCGAGGGACATCATTTGGTCAATTCGCCCTAACCTATCAGCAAAGATGCCACCACTAGAGAAGTCAGGTGTCCCCTCATAAGTCCAGTTGTTCCTGGTCCCGTAAGCCGAGTCATTAAGCACCGCTACATGCTAGACTTATAATAGTGAGTGCCCGGGCGTTAGCAACTTAAACACTCACCCCCTAATTCTTAAGTTCATCCAAACGGTATGTGATCAGTTGGTCAAATCGCACAAGTATAAAGGGTCGTCAGTTGGTCATATCTTACCCTTCCCATCTCAGTCTACTCACTTAGGGTCAGTTGGTCATATCTCCTAAGCAACTAGCCTATACGACCATTCAAAACTACCGAAACAAGGGTAGCTACCAATAAAATATGCATGGATACACTTAGAAAAATTTATACGGAAGTAATATAAACGCAAACAAAACAATTAAGGAATCATAACTAGGCCAGCACCAAGAGGTGCTTAGCCGCTCATATTAACCATACAAATCAATTCAATATTTAATGTTACGAAATACATGAATCGAAAGTAAAGGAAAGATAAAATGCTCCTCTAGACCTGCCTTTGGCTTCTTCCCACGTTCTTTGGTTGAGGTGTTTGAAATGGGATGCTCTAAAATGCTGGAAATTGTAGGGTATTTATAGGCCAGATCTGGGTTACGGTGTAACTAATAAAATAGTTACACCGTAATCCTCTATTTCTTCGTAAATTGCACTTGATCTGCTGGTTACGGCGTAACCTTAGAAGTGGTTACGCCGTATCTTCAATAATTCTTGGTTACGCCGTAGTTTATCACGAGTTACGGCGTAGTTATCAGTGGCGCGGAATCTCATTTGACCTAATATAGTTGCGTCATAATCTTTTAGGAGAGTTACGCCGTAATCTTTTGATGAGTTGGCTTTCTGAGTCACGCTTCAGTTACGGCGTAATGTGAGAGATGAGTTACGCCGTAACTTCTTCAAAGTGAGCATACTATTCCGCGTCTCTTTAGCTCCAATGCTCGTAATTTACCTGAAAGTGGAATATAATATAAAACAAGCGTAAATCCATATAAATGATATAAATTACAAGCATTATCGGGAGAAATTGACACTTAATATTCAGGATAATTTGATGTTATCACCTCTCATCCAACTCAACCCAAACAATGTTGTGTTTTGTATTGATGATTTCTAATAGAATGATTATCTAGTATTTTGTATAATTGTATTTCGGCGTGCAGAAGGAATTTCAAGATAGTGTTGTTAAAAGCTAGGATTCAAAATTCAATAGAATGAGAGCTAAAAGAGAGGAAAGGCTTAGCCAAGTTATTAAAGCACGAAAAGAGCTGGGGTGGGGTAGGGGCCACTACGAGCAACACAATCTACAAAGTGGGACCGGGTGATAAATGGAGACTATCTTTTAGTGGTGGAAGTGGTGCTAGCACTGGTGTGACATCTTTAGCACATTTTTGTGTAAGTTTGACTTAGAAGTGAGTATTTGTCTATTAAAAGATGAGGGGGGGGGGGGTACTGGATTATCTAGAATCATACACATTAGAATGCCCTGTTCATGCCTATATATCTAGCAGAATTAAGTTTAGAAACTATGTGTCTGTTTGATAATAATCTCTACGCGCTCCGTGTTACTATTAGTTGCATCTTAAAAAGTTGTTTCCTACAAAGAACATGTATTGAAGTGATTATTGAAGTTTTCATTTGTATATGTAGGTGGGTGTTTCATGCTCAACAGATATTTCTCAAGCATTACCATATTTTAGAAAAGCATGTAACATATTGGATTTCACATACACATCATAACACAAACACAAGTAGGCGTATAGATGATTTTATAGAGAGAGAAAGTTAGAGGTTTGGGAACTTTAGTGAGAGAAAGAAAAATCTTATTATGAGCTCCAACTCTCTACCTTGGGAGGTAGAGAGTATTTATAGTCTTTACACAAAACGCCACCTAACGGGCTGTGGATCAGGCATACAGTGGGTAAAGACCCGTCCATCCTCCACAGTATTACTTAACTAAATACTACTTGACATTAAATAACTATGACTACGATATTTCTAACGATTACACATACTTGAGGTGACCGACACTTTAATACATGGATTTACTAAATCCTAACAATCTCCCCCTAAGGGAGGTCACCTCAAATTACATAAAATACAAAGAGATATTACATTGAGATTGTTCTTGGATTCTTGTTCATGTTCTTTGTTCTGTAGCTCTTAGTCTTTTATTCTTCATTTTTACATGTTTGGATAATCTGAGTGGAGGTCTTTAACTGATCCACGTGATACTGAGTTTTGAGTCAGCTTTGAGATCATCAGCAAACATAAATCTTTGTCTCATCCTTTGTGGTGTTGGTATTATGTGATGTTGTGACTTTTGGACCGACATGCTTACATTATGTATCATGATTTCTTATCATCAGAGTAGCGGAAGCTTTCTTTAATTCATGATATTGGCACCAGCGTGGCAGAAGCATGGAGTGAAAATATCAAAGTTATTGATGCACTAATCATGATTTCTTTAGATATGAATGTGTTGTGTGAGCATGCGGCTATGGATTGACCGCTTTATTCTGATCAGCTGCAAACGCCGGAGTGTACCTGCATAAAACAGTTAGCAATAAAGCATACGAAAGTGTCTTTGATCACTTTTGTTGAATTGAGGTACACGGCCCACGGTTCCCCGTTGATCAGTACAAGTACTGCCTGTGATCAGGTAGAATTCCGAAGAATTTCCTTGACAGGGTTTCGCAGCTGCTCTAGCTGTTCTCAAACCGGAACGTCTCAAAGAAGACAACACAGAGTGAGTGAACCAGCGAATTGAGATTCACTGATTGATAAAAAAAGATTTGAAAACCAATCGTGTATCGCTCAATAGAAATTGTTTTTGCAATACAACGAAGGTTTTAATGAAAATCACTTATCAATCATAAACACCTTTTATTTTGAAACATTTCTACACAGTCGGTGTGCTAAAGAAAAGAGTTTTTAAGCACAACGACCGGTTTTTCAAAGGTATCCGTCAATCCATAACCTGAACCAGGATTGATTCAAAAGATTGAATCGCCCCATTGTTTCTGTTCAGTTGTCACATGGTTGATCTATTGGATGGATCTCACATGCCACCCACCAGGAGCTTGTTTGATGTTGGCTCCAGAAGGCTTTCCATCTTCATTGTTAATATGTATACATATTACTCAGATGTTCTGGCAATACCACAAGGATAATGCGTAAGACTCATAAGATATAATCTCTCTTTCCACATTGTGTGAAACAGAGAGTCTTCATTGAAAGTGTCCTAATGAGATTTATTGATGATCTCTTGGCTCTTGACTCAATTGTGCACATTTGGTTCCTATGCCGGAGACTAGGGAGAGGGTCTCCTTCTTCAATATCAACAATCTTTAAGAAAAAGTCGATAGATAATGTCGATTCCCCGTGAGAGTGAAACAAGTCCTTTTAAGAGGAACTTGAGTGGTTTGGAAAGTTGAAGTGCAGTGCGTCACTGGGTCCATGACGTCTTGTCTTTAATACCGATGTTACCTTGGTAACCACCAGTAGTATATGAATTGAACCCGGTTTCTGCCCTAAGGTTGAATTATTGGAGGGCTATTTATTTTCACCCTTTTCATGTTCATTTCTTTTTCATTCTTCAACCCCTTCAGTGCTTACCAAGACTTCATTACTAGAACCTTGTTGGGTTTATTCCAGTACTAGCTCAGTCTTAGTCCGCACTCTTCCCATATTCTCATTATTTCTCCTTTTTTCATCATACCTAAGGACTTCTACACTATCTAGTGGATTGTCCCTGGGTAGATCCCTCCGGTTCTGGCGGATCATGGGAACAAATACCTAACCTTATCATCCTTATATCACCATACATAAAGTAAATTCGGTCGGTCTATTTGGTATTGTTCATCTGCCATTGGAACCAATTGAATACCATTTGAAAATCAATCCAAATACTTATGATATATTATCAAAGTATTTTGTATCTGAATTGTTTTTTGATAATTTTAGAAATAGAGCTCCCCCTCAACATTTGCATCAAGCATCATTTTGTAATAGAAATTACTTTCATCTTTGAGGGGTTGACTTACGTCTAAGAGTAGTTATATAAAAAATGTGGTTTTCAAAATAGTTGCTCCCCCTCAATATGTGCATAGATATTTGAAAGAGGTTGTGCACATATTAGGAAAAGACTGCACATTAAAATAAATTGATCACGTTTCAGATCTTTGTGGTTTAAGAGAGATGCTCCCCCTCAACATGTGCATGGAAATTTTGAAATCGTTTGGCACATGTGGGAGGGAGAGCGTGTACATCCTTATAAAACCATTTACCGAATTATCAGTTTAAATCCAATTTAAATCACAAATTCTCCCCCGATCACAATTATCAAATCATTTGAGATTTGTGATCTCTGTAGATTTAAATTAATTTTGAAAGCTTTTAAGGAGAATTGTGACTTGATTATGAAAACGTTTTAACTGATAAGGATCGGATTTTGAGACTTTAAAGTTCATTGATTAAACATGATGATTATCTTTTGGAAAAAAACAATTGTATGACAAATAACCTTTTGATTTAATTGAAATCATTATCCCCCTTAATCAATGACATAAGTGAACAACATCTAAAGTCCCGTGTCATTCTTTGAATGACAGCATAAAGATCGTAGATATTTATCGAATCGAGAAAAAAACATGACAAAACGATAATATTTTTGGATTTTAGAAAGTTTTATGTTTTTCTATTTGTTTTTTTTTGAAGGTTTTGTAATTTTGTATTTTGTTTTTCTAATAGATATTTACAAGAGATAGATGAAGGAAAACCTTTTACTCCTCTTCTTCCTCTTGAAGAAGTTTGAGTGTTTTCGGTTGTAGGCTCTTAAGACCAAGTCGTGGAAGGATAAACTCAAAACGTTCTCTAGGAAGAGCTTTGGTGAAGATGTCTGCTAACTGGTATTCAGTCCTCACAAAGTATAGTTCCACCACACCGTTTTCAACTTGCTCCCTGATGAAATGATGTCGAATGTCGATGTGATTTTCTCTTGAATGTTGTACGTTGTTGCATGAGAGAGCAATAGCACTTTTATTGTCACAGTACAGAGGGATTTTGTTGAATTCAAAGCCATAGTCAGATAATTGGGATCTCATCCATAGGATTTGAGCACAACAAGATGACATGGCTATGTATTCGGCCTCTGTAGAGGAAATAGAAGTACTCATTTGCTTCTTTGAAGACCAGCTCACAAGCTTATCACCCAAAAACTGAGCACCTCCAGACGTACTTCGACGTGTATCTTGACATCCTGCATGATCAACATCTGCATAGGCTGTTAGTGACATATCGGTGTCCTTCGGGTACCAAAGTCCCATGTTGATGGTTCCTTGGAGATACCGAAAGACCCGTTTAACCGCTTCAAGGTGCTTTTTGGTAGGCTTAGCCTTGTATCTAGCACACATGCAAACAGCGAACAAGATGTCTGGTCTACTGGCTGTGAGGTACATCAGGGATCCAATCATACTACGATATTTCGTTTGGTCTACCATGATCCCTGAGTGGTCCTCATCTAGTTTAGTACGCTCTATCATGGGAGTGTCAACAGGGTCACTAGAATCAAATCCAAATTTCTTTAAAATCTCATGTGCATATTTAGATTGATTTATAAAAATGCCTTCGGGACTTTGTGAAATTTGTAATCCCAAGAAAAATGACATTTGTCCCATCATTGACATTTGAAATTTAGAACCCATTTCCTTAGAAAAATGGTCACACTCATTGGGGTCAGTCGAGGCAAAGATAATATCATCAACATATATTTGAACGTGAATTAAATGTTTGCCTGACTTCCTGGTGAACAATGTCGGATCAACTGCTCCTTTGCTGAATTCAGAAGATAGAAGAAACTTTGATAGTGTATCATACCATGCTCTAGGAGCTTGCTTCAAACCCTAAAGGGCCTTTTTCAAGTGATAGACATGAGTAGGATGCTCTGGATTCACAAAACCCTTTGGCTGGCTGACGTAAACCACCTCTTTCAAATCTCCATTCAGAAAGGCAGTTTTCACATCCATCTGATATACAGCCATATTCTTGCTAGCAACATTAGCCAAGAAGATTCTGATTGCTTCGATACGAGCAACAAGAGCAAATGATTCTTAAAAGTCAATACCCTCCTCTTGACGGTATCCTTTTGCAACCAATCTCGCCTTGTTCTTTAAAACATCACCATGCTCATCAAGTTTAACTTTGAATATCCACTTTAGAGCAATGATCATAGCACAATCAGGAGCAGGTATTAATTCCCATACTTCTAGCCGATCAAACTCATGAATTTCATCTTGCATGGCATTGAACCAACTGTCATCATTCATTGCAGTTTTAACATCTTTTGGTTCGACTTTTGAGAGTACAGAATTGAAGAAGCACCATAAGGCATCGGTTGCAAGTTGTTTACGAGTGGATACAGGACGAGAGGGGTTTCCAATGATGTTGTGTAATGGATGATCATGTATCCATTTTCTGAGGTGTTCATGTGGTTGTTGTAGTGGAACTGAAGTAGCAGAGTTGATATCTCCTGATGAAGATGGTTCTGATGATGATTCAGGAGCAAAGATATTTTCAAATGGAGCATCTTCAGGAGTAGCAAAGGGGTTAACTTCATCATTGATGCCAGAAACACTTCCATGATGTACATTTGATGATTGAAGATTTGTTGATGAGACAGAGTGGTCAGCAGCAGGCGCTTCTTGACTTAATGATATTGATACTGAAGGGTTGACTTCATTCACAGGGATAGGAGCAGCCTCTGATGATGGAGTTGACATTTCATCCGCATTCGGTTCATAGTGTTCATCAAACATTGGATCAAACAATTTCTTTAAATCATCTTCTGATGGAGGTACATATGGAGTTGCTGGAGAGGAATTAGAAACAAGAGTAGAACTGATAGGACTACTTGATAAAGGTTGAGATGCGGGTCCATAACTGAATTGTCCTGGAGCCATTTGGCCGGTCAGCTCATCGAACGTAACGTGGATTGTTTCCATGATATTTCGGGTTCTCTTGTTGTAGATTCGGTAACCCTTCTTGTTTGGTGCATAACCAACAAAAACTCCAATATCTGCCTTTGCTCTTAATTTACCTAAGTCTTGACCGTCATTCGTTGGATAGCACAAAGCACCAAACACACGAAGGTAGGAGAGATCAGGTTTTCGTTTGTGAACAAGTTCATATGGAGTTTTTCCATGAGAGGTATGAATAAGGGAACGATTTTGGGTGTAGCAAGCAGTGGCAATGGCTTCAGCCCATAGAAACATTGGAACCTTTGAATAAATAAGCATTGTTCTAGCGGCTTCCACAAGAGTTTGATTTCGTCTTTCAACTACACCGTTCTGTCGAGAAGTTCGTGGAACACTTCGTTGATGACTGATTCCAACACTTTCATAAAACTGAATTAAGTCTTTGTTAACAAACTCTGTGCCATTGTCTGTTCAAACTATTATAGTATTGTTGAGTCGAACTTGTAGCTGTTTGATAAGTTTGATGATGACATCTGGAGTTTCATCCTTTGTCCTCAAAAACTTTACCCAAGTAAATCGAGAGTAGTCATCCACAACGACTAAAATGTATTTCTTCCCATTTATCATTTGTACTCTCATTGGTCCACACAAATCCATATGAAGGGTATGAAGGACTTCCATTACTGAGTTTGTGGGTTTTGGTTTATGGGCATATTTCGTGCTTTTTCCCAATTGGCATGCTGAACAAAGACGATCTTTTTCATACTTTAATCTGGGTAATCCTCTTACTAAGTCCTTTCTGGAAAGATTGTTTATGGTACCAAAGTTCAAGTGATTGAGACGACGGTGCCATAGCCATGACTTAGTTTTGGAAGCCTTTGACAGCAAGCAGATGGGTGAAGATTTCATCATGTCTTCGATAGAGATGGTGTATAGGTTAGAACCACGAGTACCTCTTAATAATTCCACACCATAAAGTTCTCTAACGAAGCAAGTATGTTTTCTAAAGGCCACTTCTAGATCGGAATCACAGAATTGACCAACAGAGAACAAATTATGACCAAGATCTTCCACATAATATACCCTGGAGATTACACTTTTGCCAACTACATAATCACCATAACCCATAATTGCTCCAAAATGGTCGTTCCCGAATCTAACAGTTCCGATGAATTTACTCACGAAGTTCATGAGCCGTGACCGGTCTCTAGTCATATGCTTGGAACAACCTGAGTCCAAGTACCACAGAACGATTTGAACGATCTGCAGTTGAACACAGACAAGAATGGATAACTGGATAATTGGGATCCCCATGCAAGAATGGGTTCCATTTGGTTAGTAACAGTGATTGGAACACCCACATCAGAAATAGAAACACCCATATCAGAAATAGAAGCAATGGACTCATTAGAAATAGATGTAGTGCTGGTATTCGTATTTGACCTATTCAAAGTATGTTCACTTCTTAAAGGAATAGTTATGGCCAAAAGGTATCCATTGATAACCTATCCTACTAAATGTTCTTCCTGTGGGTTTCCACTGTTTTCTAACTTTCTTTCGTCTTTGCCTTTTAGCCTTCTTAGCATGATTTTTTGCATTAACAATTTTAACTGGGCATTTGACAGCATTAGACAAAACATTCACACCACATTCATGATTAGCAACAGAATTCAAGCAGACATCATTATATGGTTTGCGGATAGTATCAGAATTCGAATTAATTATAGTACGCCTATGGCTACTACTAGAATCAACACGATTCGTTTTATTCAACTCAAACTTAAAGTTCCTAGGTTGGTCTTCTACTTTCTTCCAATGCACATTCTTAGCTTGCGAGGTCCTATCTTGCTTGGTATTGCCTGGAGGCTTTGACCCACTTGCTTTAATGTCACTGATTACTCCTGTAGAAGGAATTATGGGAACATTAGTTGGTTGATCTACTTTTTGCATTCCTGAACTAGATGTGCAAGGATCTGAACTACTAGAAGGCACATTAGTGTTCACTTTCTTAAAGTTGGGCATGGAATGGTTTGTATGCTTGGCACTAGGCATAGAACAAAGCATCACAGCTTTACCTTTTGCACCTAAGGATTTAGGACATGTTGCAATTAGACATTCTAGCAGCTCCTGAGATCGTTTGGCTTGAATGCAAGCAAACCTAATTTCTCTATCAAGAGGCTTATTTATGAAATCCTCTTCCACAATCTCACGGAGACATTCTAGACTATCCTTAAGGTGAGCACAATAGTTATGAAACACAAGTTCATTATTTCTTAGATGAGGAGGAATGTATTTAACAGTCACAGTATATTTGCAGTCAGAGGATGACTTTGAAGCAACATTCTCATTAAAAACAAGTGGCAGTTTCCCTTTTTCCTGACTCCTCAGATTCTCAATTTCTTTTTGTAAAGAAGTTATTTTTTCGTTGTTTTTGTCACGAGTGACTTTCATTGAATCATATAACTCTTTAAAGTGTCGTTTAACTTTTTCATTTTCTTCTAGAAAACTCTCGTTTTCTTTTTGTAAAGCATTTACTAAGTTTTGAAGATGAAAAGTTTGAGAATACTGAGAATCTAAAAGAGGAGGCATTTGGGAGCCAGTCACATTGCTCTTTTCACCCTTTAATTGAGAAATTTGGGCTTTTAACTTTCTGATCGTGTTACAATGAGCTTGAATCTGTTCATCACGTTTGTTTATCTGAAAGACTGCATCAAACTCTGGAGCATATGAAGATGTCTTGATATTTGAGGTTTTGACATTTTCTTTAAGATGTTGATATTTTAGTTGTAAATTAAAATGTTCAACTTCTAGTTTAGAAAGATGTTTTACCAAATTATCATGATCATCCAGATCAATTTTCTCATTTAGTTTAGAATTAGTCTTTTCAAGCTCAATGACACGATCATGGAAGACTTTCAAAGCAACAGATAATTCATGAAATTGAGAAGCATTAATGGAAAAATTCGTAGCAGTGTAAAACACATCTTGAGTGATACATTCAGAAATAAGATTCTCATTCAATGTATGCAAGTTTTTCCTCTCAATCTCATTATATTTTAACTCTCGCTCATAGTCACTAACCTCAACTAGCATTGCATCAAATTCCTTTTCCATTTCTTTAATATCTAAATCCATCCCCTTTTTAAGACTCTCAAATTGATCTTTTAGTTGTTTAAAGAAAGGCATGACCTCAGTTAAATAGCATTCTTTAGTTTGCTCAAAACCCCTTTCCCCTTCAGTTATCCCAGTGGGTGTGATCCTTTTCTTACAAGTTTTCTCAAAGTCAACAAATAATTGAAATATAACATACTGACAGATTAAGGTCTTTCTTTTAGTGGCAATAGTTCTAGGAACTAAGTGCATTGGTGTATTAGGAGGATACATAGTTGCTGAAGGCATTTTCCTAAGGGGGTGTTTGTTACAACAAGATTCTCTGCTTTTTGCTTATCTAAATCCTTTTTCCAGAACACTTGTTCGGGTGTTAACAACGTTTGAGGCTTAAACATGTTCAAGGAAATCCAATTTTCCTTTTTGTAGTCATGGGGTCTGATAATTATGTTTTTCTCTATACATGTAGGATTGTTGAGTTTCTTATCCATTTTCTCCCTAGTGACTTCATCTGATTTCTTATCTTCCTCAGTGCACTCAACGCAACTAGGTTTCTGCCTAGGCTTAAGGATTTCATTGCCATCATAAATTACCTTATGAGCTTCTCTAGCCTTTTTACACGCCTCAGGGTTTGGTTCATCAACTAAGGCAACACTATATTTTTCACTTAGAACTCTATGCTTAGTGATCATGTGAGCAGTCTGAATGGTGTTTCCTTGTGCGTACAGCTTATTTTCAAGCTTGTTTTTCAAAGTTTTTAGATTAGAAAAATCATTCCTGAAGTTCTTGCTTAAGCAGTTTAACATTTTCCTGAAGTTCTTGTTTTTGCTTAGCAGTTTTAGAAAGCCTTTCTTGTAAGGAATTTAACTCTTGTTTTAATACTTCTTCTCTAAACCTACTTTTTCTAATAATTGTACGCATTTGGTCATCCATTTCTTGCTCACAGGTGGTTAACTCAAACTTAGCACGTTGTTCATAGATAGCAACTTGTTCCTTATAGGCATTGAGTTCAGAGGTAGCAGAATCATCAGGGGCACATGCAGTGTATTCATCATAAACACAATCATTATTGACTGCAGAGGATACATCACTTGGTACAATCTCACTTTCAGTTTGAGCCACATGTTGATCATATGGGATAATATTACTATTTCCTATATTCTCAACATCTGAATCATAAGTTTCAAGAGATTGTACTTCATTATGTATCTTTTGCTCATCAACCTTATCGTACAGTTTTAATACCTCTGAGATGATTGATTCTTTGGATGGACCAACCTGTTGTGGTGAAGGAACCTTAGGAGAGACCATGGGAGAGATGCTAGCCATGAAGATTGACTGTGCAGTTGGTTCATCATCCACATCCGAATCATAAGCATCACAGTCAGCTACTTGAAATGCATTTGGATTGTTCTGACCCATACCCTGCACTGGCTGCTCATCTACATCAGCAGCATATGTCTTAGCATTCCCTTCAGCAAGAAACAACAACTCCTCTTAATCCAAAGTTGCTCCGTTGTCCTGAGCTTGCACAAGCAGCATCTTGTCTCTGAAATATTCTGCATTCTGTGGACGTTTTGGAGATGTGCAGTTCCTAGCAATATGTCCCTCACCACCACAGTTGTAACATTTGATTGGCTTTGCTTGACCTTGATTTCCAATCCTTCCCCGATTCTGATTTCCCACATATCCTCTACCAACTCCACCTCTTCCTTGTTAGTACTGCCTTTCTTGAACTAGCTGCACCATAACCATCCCATCTCTGACAGTGGCTTGATTGTGTGGATTGGATGTTGTTCTGAGGTTGTTGTTGGTGTGTGGGAGAGAGTTCATGTTTTGACTAATCATGAGAGCCAGTTGATTAATGAAGTTTCCCACGGCTGCATCAGCATCAGCTTGTTTGAACATTGGATCGGGAATGAGTTTGTGATTACCATTACCTATGGGTATAACTTGAGAAGCTTTGGTAGTAATTCCCACATTTGTGTAAAAGGCAGTTAAATCATTTAATGAGCTTGTCTCTCCCTAGTTGGTTTTGAACTGATCAAGAATCCTTTTTTCAAACATATCATGCCTCTCATTCTGAAGAAGGAATGCATAGAGTTGCTCATAGTTTGTATTCTTCAATCCTTTTGTTAGCTTCACAGAGGTGACAAACTTGTGCCATTCATGATTCATGTTGTTCACAAATTTTGAGTTCAGCTGAATGTTTGGCATGGTCATTTTGATGTTCCTCATGTCATTCACAAGCTTGTGGAATCTCACATAATATTCATAGACACTCTCTTCTGGTTTCATTTTAAAGTGCTCAAACTCATCATACAGTTGTGATTCTCTGTCTTCTTTAGTTAATTCAGAACCTGAGAGAAGCATCTTGACATTATCCCAAACTGTCTTCGCTTCAGTGTTGTGATTGATCAGCTTGTAGATGTTTTTTGGAAGACCCTGTAGTATGATGTTTGAGGCCCTGATATAAGCATCGAACCTCTTTTTATCCTTATCATTGAGCTCATCATACGTCTTTGGTCTATCTATTCCATAGATCATTGTTCCATCTGCAGCTGTATCAATTAAGTCTCTTGTAGTCTCAATCTGATAAGGTCCTTCATCAATAGACTTGAGAATGTTGACTCCGTTTTCCTTTCCAAGACAGTACAATCTGATTCGTTGTGCCCAAGAGTCGTAGTCAGTTCTATCAAGCATAGGTGGACGAGTATCTGAACCAGCTGCTTGAACATCCTCAGCAACAGTGGAGATGATTGTAGGTACGATGGTAGACATGTTAACAGATTACACGGGATTTTACAACTCTATGATTAAACCGGGAAATAGATTCTTTCACGGGATTTTACTAAATCAAGAGAAAACCGTATTACAACCAAAAGTTCAACCAAGTCGCTAAGAAACCTTGAACCAAGTCGCTAAGCACCAAGTTGCTACAAATTTTGAAATCAAGTCGCTATAATGCCAAGTCGCTAAGAATTATGACAACAAGTCGCTAAGCACCAAGTCGCTACAAATTTTGACAGCAAGTCGCTAAGCACCAAGTCTCTAAGTCGTCAAGTCGCTAAATAGCAACTCGCTAAGGTTCAAGTCGCTAACACCAAGTCGCTAAGAAAACTTAAGTACAAGTAGCTAACAAAATTGAAAGCAAATCGCTACCTATACCAAGTCGCTAGCCGTAGTGGAGAATCCACTAAGTGTACTATATGTCAGCTTGTCTCAATAGACAAGTCGCTAGGACCAAGTCGCTACCAAAAACCACTATAACTCGCTACCCACTTACAAAGCAAGTCGCTACCACAAATAAGAATCCGTGACTCAAGTCGCTAGCAAGAAAAATCTCAAAAACACCACTTTTCAATCCAGAACAAGCTAACCAAGATGATTCAAGCCTACCAAATCAAAACCTAAACACTTATGATGATCCTAAACACAAAAGTACAATCAAAATCCAAGCTTTAACACTAGAAATGATCCAAATGATGCAAAAACCACTAAACTTTTTCAAACTCAAAAACCATCTAAAAACCACTAGAAATCCAAGGATATGTAAGAGATGATCTAACCATGGCTCTTGATACCATTTGTAACATATTGGATTTCACATACACATCATAACACAAACACAAGTAGGCGTATAGATGATTTTCTAGAGAGAGAAAGTTAGAGGTTTGGGAACTTTAGTGAGAGAAAGAAAAATCTTATTATGAGCTCCAACTCTCTACCTTGGGAGGTAGAGAGTATTTATAGTCTTTACACAAAACGCCACCTAACGGGCTGTGGATCAGGCATACAGTGGGTAAAGACCCGTCCGTCCTCCACGGTATTACTTAACTAAATACTACTTGACATTAAATAACTACGACTACGAGCTTTCTAACGATTACAAATACTTGAGGTGACTGACACTTTAATACATGGATTTACTAAATCCTAACAAAGCATGTGGTGATAGCATGCATAAGGTGCTCCATGTAGATCCGGACTCCTATGCACTGGTCTCCAAATCATCAAAAGAAGAAGATACATAAGCATGGGGTCTCGAACCATATGATTTGAATGAAAGAGATGCCAACTTCATCCTTATACATAAAGGCATTTTTCTAGTTGCTAATATCAAGTTTCACAATTTTAAAGCTCCCGTGTTGGGCGTTAGCACAACCTTAAAGTTACAAACTGTAGTAATGACAGCTTGAATGGCATTTTATTTTTCAGTTCTTTCAAATCACATGTGATTTATTATGAAAGAAATTACATATTTATGTACTTTTTCTTATTAAAAAAATTAGTAAAAAATCACATGTGATTTTTCTGAGAATGACATGTGATATAACATGTGTCTGGTAATATTCTTTTATACCACATGTGATCATGAATTGATTATTTCTTATTATAAAAACTAGTAAAAAATCATATGTGATTTTCTAAAAATCACAAGTGATTTTATAAAAATCACATGTGATATAACATGCGTATGGTAGTAATTTTATATCACATATGATCATGCATTGATTATTTCTTATTACAAAAACTAGTAAAAAATCACATGTGTCTGGTAATATTTTTTATATCGCATGTGATCATGCATTGATTACTTCTTATTACAAAAACTAATAAAAAATCACATGTGATTTTTTGAAAATCACATGTGATATAACATGCGTCTGGTAATATTTTTATATCACATGTGATCATGCATTGATTATTCACATGTGATATAACATGTGTATGGTAATAATTTTTGAGGAATGATAGATCCACTCACAAAATCCACACAAATCACCCACACGCTGAGGTGTCACCCACTGATTGATGGATTTTATTATAGTTTCTCTCTCTTCTCTCTCATTCCACCAATCAGTGGATGACACCTCAGCGTGTGGGTGATTTGTGTGGATTTTGTGAGTGGATGTAGCATCCCTCATAATTTTTATATCACATTGCATTGATTATTTCTTATTACAAAAACTAGTAAAAAATCGCATGTGATTTTTTTGAAAATATCATCTGATATAACATGTATTTTTTGTATCACCTGTGATCATGCATTGATTATTTCTTATTACAAAAACTAGCAAAAAACCACATTTGATATAACATGCGTCTTGTAATAATTTTTATATCACATGTGATCATCCGTTGATTAAACAAAACAAAACACGAACACATCTTAACTAGTAAAAACATCTTTGACATTTCGCCATTTGATTCCAGGTTTTGGTTAACCAAAAGAACTACATAATATCATTTCCATATCTTACATAGAGTAACATCAACTACACAACATACTAAGATGCACAAACCATGACAATTTAACAAGTTTTAAAGATTAATAAATCTTATATCAAGTATCATATGTTGTTTTTGCTTGTCGTCAAGTGTATTTTTTTCATCCTCTAAGCCATATGCGTTCATCTTGGCTTTGTGATGCTTGATTTTGTGCACTAACATCTTTGTTGCAAACTTTAGTTTCATCTTTATTAACTCGGTTTCTTGTTCTTGCGATTCCATTAAAAGTCCACGGTCCCGTTTTGATGGAATTTCTACCTAGTAGTTTTACAAGTGAAGCTTTAAGAAGACACCGCAATCTACTGAATTAAGCTTCATTATCCAATTCATCTTCATGATTGAAATATTCTCTTTCTTGACATCTTTTTGCTCTTTAATGCTGGTAGGATTCCAAATGTCTCGAAAACAACTTCTTCTACAAAAACAAACAGCATGTTAGCCTATAATCATATGTGATATTACTCTAAAATAATATTATAGCATGTGATTTTCTTTATGTGGTTCTTCATATATATTAGGGTAAAAGACATAAAATAACAACGTACTTTCTAAAATATACCGACTTGAAACACTTACTTTTTTATTAACATATGCACCCACGTACTTTCAAATTTTGTTCCGACTTCACCCATATGACCGATTTATATTAATATAATATCATATTAAATAATATTATTTTATTACAATATGGGTAAAGTCTGAACAAAATTTGAAAGTACGTGGGTGTATATGTTAATAAAAAAGTAAGTGTTTCAAGTCGGTAAATTTTAGAAAGTACGTCGTTATTTTATGACTTTTACCCAATTTTATAAGGGGTTAAAAACTAATACGGTTAACATTATTGTAAGTTAGGTAGCGGATCCTTTTAAAAGAGGGGGCTTTTTAGAAAGTCTAAAAATATTTCTGGTTATGCCACGTGTCCCCCCTCTTTTTTCCCCCCAAGGACATTTATGGAATTTTACACCTCCCGTATTCTTTCTTCTTTCTGTTTTCTCTTTCCATTCTAATCTGCTATCTCCTTTCTATTTTGATCGGATCTTTTCTACTTTTCCGGCCATATATAAATGATTTTTCCACGATGATTTCCATTCAGTTCATTCATTCATTCAACTTCCCAATTTTCTCATTCTTTCAATTGTTCATATTTTGTAAATTTAGGGCTTTTTTGCTCTCTTTTGATATTCGATTATTTGAATCGTTATTTGTTCTTCAAATTGCGTTAATTCTTCATATCAGTTACGAATTGATCGTTCAATCTCATAATCGGAGGAAATTAGGGTTTTTAATCTTTCAATTGGTTAATTTGATAAAAATTGGGGATTTTTAACCGTTCAATCGGTTAATTTGATAAAAATTGGGGATTTTTCGCGGTTAAATCGGTGTGTAATGGCGATTGTTGATGGTCATCAGTTTAATCAAGGTAATTTTATTGTTAAGATTTTGATCAGTTTATGCAGTTTTTCTATTTTTATTTATTTTTATGTTTGGTTCATCAGTTTAGCTAGGTTCATGAGTGTTCATCAATTTTGTGTTCATGAGTTTATGCAGTTTTGTGTTCATCAATTTTATGCTTTTTTTCTATTTTTTGTATTTTTATGTTTGTGTTTAGCTTTTATGTTATCTTAGGTTCATCAGTTTATGTTTTGTTTGTTATCGCTTATATTCATCAATTTATGTATTTTGATTATTTTTATGTTTGGTTCATCAGTTTAGCTAGGTTCAGGAGTGTTCATCAATTTTTGTGTTCATGAGTTTATGCAGTTTTGTGTTCATCAATTTTATGCTTTTTTATCTATTTTTTGTATTTTTATGTTTGGTTCATCAGTTTAGCTTTTATGTTATCTTAGGTTCATCAGTTTATGTTTTGTTTGTTATTGCTTATATTCATCAATTTATGTATTTTGATTATTTTTATGTTTGGTTCATCAGTTTAGCTTTTACGTTCACTTAGCTTCATCAGTATATCTTTTGTGTTCATCAATTTAAGCATTTTTTTATTTTTTTTGTATTTTTATGTTTGATTCATCAGTTTATCAATTATGTTATCTTAGGTTTATCCTATCTGCTTTGTTTGTTCATCAGTTTATCCTATCTGCTATTAGGTTCATCTGTTTTTTTCTTTATTGCTTATTTTTATATTAGGTTCATCATTAAATTGAAACATTATTGTATAATTTTTCACAGATAATGAGTATGAACCTGTTCCGCATTCTGTTGGTATTGTTTCTGAAGTGGAGGGTTGTAAGATTTGGGTTCCTGATATTCCTGTTGGTCAAAAGCCGGCTTATGGTATGATGTATCACTCACTTGAGCAGGCTTATCAGTATTACAAAGATTATGCCAAAAGAGCTGGTTTTGAGGTGCGTTTAGGACAGCAGTATATATCTAAGAAAAATAAGGAAAATATTCTCGATTTGAAATATTTTGTTTGTAGTAAGGAAGGTACAAATCCTGCCCCAAAAGCTGGTGCATTGAAGAAGAAGTCGAATAGTAGGAAAGTGTCCTCTAAGCGTACTGATTGCAAAGCAGTTTTTCGGGTTAGGCATATTCCAGGGAAAGGTTATTGGTGTTATGATTTTGTTGAGGGTCATAATCACAGCCTTGTTAGTGAAGAGGATAGCGTTTTTCTTGTTTCTTCTCGTGAAGTTACTTATACTCAGCAGGTTTTTCTATATCAAGCTTCACAAGTCAATCTTGGTCCAGTGAAGGGTTTCAATTTACTTAGGCAGATATATGGGGAGTATGATTTTATAGGAGCTAGTTCGGTTGATTGTAAAAATTATAGGAGGGATGTGCTTGATTTCATAGGAAAAAACGATGCACAGATGTTAGTTGAGATGTTGATGAACAAGAAGGATTTTCTTCCTAACTTTTCGTTTGAGTATCAAACTGGTGAGAATAATGCTTTGACGAATCTTTTCTGGGCTGATGAATATGCAAAGAGGAACTATTATGCTTTTGGCGATGTTATGTCATTTGATGCTACTTTCAGAACGAATAAGTAAGTTAATTTTCTATAACTTTTTAAGTATTAACTTTTATACTTCTGTGAAGTTATAAGTTCATCAGTTTTTAAAGATATTCAATTGTACCTTCAAAACCTAATGATCATGTCAATCACAAAAAAAAATGGGTGCAACAAGATGATGTTCATCGGTATAAAAATTACTTCCCGTTGCCCATCATCTTTGTTTTGGTATTTTGTGTCTGTTTGAGATTATCAATGGGATTTAAAACGTAGAAACATCCATTATATAATAATGGTTCATCAGTTATATTATAATGTAAATGGTTCATCAGTTAGCTAATAATGTAAATGGTTCTTCAGTTATTTTATAATGGTTCATCATTTATATAGTATTGGTTCATCAGTTATATAGTAATGGTTCATCAGTTATATTATAATATAATGTAAATGGTTCATCAGTTAGCTAATAATTTAAATGGTTCTTCAGTTATATAGTAATGGTTCATGAGTTATATAGTAATGTAAATGGTTCATCAGTTAGCTAATAATGTAAATGGTTCTTGAGTTATTTTAATAATGGTTCATCAGTTATATAATATTGGTTCATCAGTTGTATAGTAATGGATTATAATTTATATTTTTATAGGTACAAAATGGTTTTTGTACCATTCACTGGGATTGACAATCACAATCATTGTGTTACATTTGGAGCTGCTTTGTTGTCATCAGAAACGAAAGAATCTTACATCTGGTTGCTTGAATGTTTTAAAAGAGCATTTGTTCGAGCACCAAAGGTTATTGTGACTGACCAGGATGGATCAATGAAAGTTGCTATAGAGTCAGTGTTCCCGTTATCTCGTCACAGATTATGCATGTGGCATATCATGCAGAAGTTGACTTCAAAGGTATGTTATCTGATTTTTTCAAAGGTTTGGTCATTAACTTTTTTTTGTTCATCAGTTAGTAGTATAAAATTAAGTTCATCAATTAGCTCTGTTCATCAGTTTGTTGTTGTCCATCAACTATTTTTTCATCTGTTAGTTTTTTTTTAATATTTTGTTTATCAACGAGTTTTTTTTTATATTATGTTCATGAGTTACGTTCATCATTAAATTTGATTTTTCATTTTTGTAGGTTGGGCCTGTTTTAGCTAAAGATCTTACTTTCAAAAGGAGAATATCTGATATTGTTTGGACTGATAGAATAGAGCCTGAAGAGTTTGAGGATTTGTGGGAGCGATTGTTAGTTGATTTTGATTTGAAGGGACACAAATGGCTTTCAGATATGTATAATTTGAGGCAGAAATGGATACCAGCCTATTATAGGGATGAACCGATGTCGGGATTGATGAGAACTTCTTCTAGGTCAGAGAGTGAAAACAATGCTAATGGTAGATTGACAAGTATTGATTTGACTTTATGGGAGTTCTATAATCATTTTGATAGTGTGGTGGGGTGCCAAAGATTTTCTCAACGTAAAAATGATCATGACAGTCGTTATACTATTCCAGATATGCACACTGAACTTGATTTAGAGCAGGAGGCTTCAGAAATATATACTCGGTCGATTTTCTTTGATGTTCAAACTGAGATTTATGCTTCTGTGATTTCATGTATGTCGGTTAGTGTTTCGGCTGATGATTCTGGCAAAAAATATGTTATACAAGATACTGGTGAAGATGAGCAGATTTCTAGGCGACATCGTCAAGTGGAGGGCGTTGTAAATGAAGTTTTTTATGAGGTAACATCTTTTTTAATCTGTTCATCAGTTTTTTATTCATTAGTTTTTGTTCATCGGATTTTTATTGTTATAAAATTACTTTTTAATCATCATATCTTTATACTACTAATTTTTCATTAAAATATTGTTATTTTTAGGCTACTTGTTTTTGATTACTTATTTTTTGACTACTTGTCTAATTTTTTCTACAATGGAGTATTTTTTGAAGTAAATGTTGCGGGAGGTGAACTGCTACAGCGGATCTTTAGACGAGTAGAAGTGGTCATAGAACATATTGTATAAAAAACGGTCTTAGTAGTGGGTTTTGTGATTGGCTGTATGTACTTTAGTGTCTTCGTATTTAGAGTCAAACTTGTAGTTTCTTTTAGCTGGCTCATATATAAAGACTTCGGAGGACGAGATTTAGTTCAAGTCACACGTATAGACCTTATCATATTGCTGACAGTACTAGTAAAAATGCAACTCTTTTAGAAACCGTGGGGTGGTGTGATAGTTTTACTAATATCTTG
>BPTQ01000003.1:158046718-158096243 GCA_019973895.1 Chrysanthemum seticuspe
AGCCTAATAATCTTCAAAACCAAACGGCCTAATAATCTTCGCAAAACAACAACTATCAATAATTGATGAACAAAACCAATAACTGATGAACAAGCCTATTTATAATCAAACTGATGAACATAACATAGACTATGTAAAATCATCTAACAAAACCAAACAGGCTAATAATCTTCGGCAAAAGAACCACTATCAATAACTGATGAACAAAACCAATAACTAATGAACAAGCCTATTATACTACCTTATAATCAAACTGATGAACATAACAGACTTTGTAAGACTATTATCATCTAACAAAACCAAACAAGCTAATAATCTTCGCAAAACAACAACTATCAATAACTGATGAACAAAACCAATAACTGATGAACAAGCCTATTTTATAATCAAAATGATGAACATAACATAGACTATGTAAAATCATCTAACAAAATCAAACAGCCTAATAATCTTCAAAACCAAACGGCCTAATAATCTTCGCAAAACAACAACTATCAATAATTGATGAACAAAACCAATAACTGATGAACAAGCCTATTTATAATCAAACTGATGAACATAACATAGACTATGTAAATTCATCTAACAAAATCAAACAGCCTAATAATCTTCAAAACCAAACGGCCTAATAATCTTCGCAAAACAACAACTATCAATAATTGATGAACAAAACCAATAACTGATGAACAAGCCTATTTATAATCAAACTGATGAACATAACATAGACTATGTAAAATCATCTAACAAAACCAAACAGGCTAATAATCTTCGGCAAAAAAACAACTATCAATAACTGATGAACAAAACCAATAACTGATGAACAAGTAACTGATGAACATAACATATACCTTGTAACAATCTACTTTCCCACTTTCTCATGTATGCAGTACCTTCATTCCCGGGGAGTTGCAGACGGTCGTGTAGGTTTTTCGATCTTTTTTCCTTGAAGAGTTTTTCCATTTTTGTGTCATCTAAAAATTTAAAAATAAGATTAAAATAATTATAATTCTTCTTCCTGAACAGTCAAATACTCTATTAAAATAATTCTAACTTTTTTTTTTCCCTTATTTGCTTAAAAATTTAAATAAAATAAAATTAAAATCAGATTATTCAAAAATAACTAATAAACTAATAAATAACTGATAAGAGATGAATGCAAAAACTAAAATTAAAAAAATTAAACCAAAATTAAAAAATAAATCATCAACTTACTTTTAGTTTTCATCTTTCCGAGTGCAAATCGTTCACTTTAGTCCGTAAATTTGAGTGAAAATCGGGTTTTTTTTATCGGAATAAACCCTAATTAGATCCCCAATTTAGAGAGAGGATTTTAGAGAGAGGATTTTAGAGGGTTTCGGTGTTTGTTGTGAGAGAGAAATGAGGTGGGCGGGAAGTGAAAGAGGTGGGAGGGAAATATGAAATTACAATTATAACCTTCTATTAGTCAGATAATGTATTTCTCCGCTTTTTTTTTTTTTTTTCTAGTTTCAATCCCAACCGTGGGATTGAAATCGGACGCTCAGTTTTTATTTTTAGACTTTTTAATTTATGTCCTCTTTGCAAGGGATCGCACCTCTATTGTTGTAACTCTCATTAGAGATGGCCTTAATTAACAAAGAGAAGAAAAAAAAAATCCTCTCGTCAAGATAAATTTAATTGTTAATATTCTCTCGTACAAATTAACTCAATTTTTCTCAAATTATGAGAAGTTGAGAACAGCTTTTTTGTTTGACACATAACTTGACGTGTCACGTTTTCAAGATTTTAATTCCTCAAAAAATACATAACTTGTTTCATACATGTTGTTGTATCTCAAGAAAATAAAGGGATTGACTAAGTATCTACGATGTTCCACGATATTAACATCACTACATGACTAGAGTATGCATGTCAGATCACTTTAGATTAGAAAATATCTTCATAACAAAAAAGTCGTATAATCATAAACCCAAGATCACATTAATTAAGTACTTCAAGATCATAACAAAAACGACATATTACACCGACGGAACCAGTATAAACATGCATAATTCAAGTTAAAACATCAGTAACTGCTAAGCTGCTAGCACAAAACCTGGCATTGGAAAAAAAGATTACGTACTAAACCTTGCCACGAAGGCTAGAAAAATACTGTTTTGGATCAGCTTCAAACACAGCCCGTGCTATCATCACTGTAGGTTTACCAGGTGCTTTCATCATCTTCACCCCCACTTTACCTCCAAACCACAAACACTGCCTCACACATCTTAAAATAACGGTCCCTAATCGAAAAGCAGCGGTCAATGTGTAGATGCTGACTTTGACAATAGAAGTAACAGGCCACAACAAGATTCTGACGATGCATATGATGAACATACACAAGAGCTTAACAATGTAGTAAACAAACATAAACAAGAAGCTGAATATAGAGCCTAAAAACGTGTACATGCAAATCACGGAGCCTAAAGACAAGACAATGACGGCTGCTACTTTAAACAAGTGACGGATTTGCTCGTTACGTGTCTCAGGCGGGAACATGTTGTTTAACGACCGTAGCACATGTTGGATGATGATTTTAACGTTAGTAAGGAAGTGTTTGAAGATGTCGTCGATGTTGTCGGTTACCTTGTATTGTTCGTTGACTTCAGTCCATTTTTGCTGTATTTTGTCAACAGCTAGGTTGTGTTGTGCATTGAACTCACTCCATTTTTGTTGCATGTTATCGGAGGATGGACAATAATGGTTTAGCAATTTTGCATGTAGATTCCAGAAAACAGAAATGAACTGGTTGAGGGTTTCGGTTGTGTTGGCTTGTGTGAACTTTGTTTGGTTCCATTTGCGTTGTAAGTTGTTGGCAATGATGGAGGAGTTGTTAAACAAGTGACTGATTTGTATCCCGCGTGTGCCTAGCGGGAGTATGTTGTGGAGTGAACGGATCATGTATCCCATGATGTTTTTGAACTGGTTGAGGATTTCGGGTGTGTCAATGGAGCTTGTTTGGTTCCATTTATGTTGAAAGATGTTGGAGATAGTAGAGGCTATTTTACTAATTAATTTTTCCATTTCTAAATGTGTGTTGAGAGAGATAATGTGGTGACTTTATAGATGGGCATATGGGAAACAAAGAGATGCATTTAAAGCAAATTAATAAGTACTGTATATAAGTAAAACGCTTTTGGATTCCTTTATTCTATGGCATTTAACTGGCTCTGATTATCGACTCTTTTAGGCTGCCCCAGGGGACTCAATCCCCCCATTTTTCTTGTCACGTCAGTATTCTCTCTCCAGCAACTTTTAGGTGATTAGGTGCCCCAGTAAAGCGACATACACTACAAAAAACATACCCCACAAATATACCTTTTATTTTAATTAAAAAAAAAAAAAAAAAAAAAAAAAAAAACCAAGCTGAAGTCGATCGTGGTCACGACCAACATGTGTGAAAAATGATGCTCGATCGATCCCCCACATCAAGGCGATCGACCAAGGATCGATCGAGTTTGTGAAAAATGATACTCGATCGAGTGCTACTGCAGGCAGCCTTAGATTCCCACCAAAACTTTCGTTTTCAAATAAATTGTTCAGTGTATAATCCAAAATATTGAAATCTCATCGTTGACTATCATGCATTTTCACATTTGTGGTTAAGAATAGTATTATCGTCCGGTTAGTAAAAATCATATGTCAAGATTCAAGAATGGGTTTAAAAATTTGTCATCCACGTCTAAAATCTCGTAATATACTCAAATATGTTTTGACATAGTTATTAAAACCTCGTTGTGGTTTATTTGGAGGGAGTAGGGATCCAGTGAAAAGTAAATTAAAATAAGAGGTGGTGAGAAGTGACCAAAACCACGCATTTAAGATGCAACGACTTGTATTAGATGCATTTTTATTCAAATAGATGCACATCTTGAGTTTCGAAAGTTAATTTGATGTATAGAATGTGCAAATTGATTTTAATGATTTTGGGACGTGTAGAGGAACAAAAAACAAAAGAAATCATGAAATGCATCTAATATACGTATATGCATCTGATTATAAGCTCGAAAACACACTATGGTGCGTTATAATGCATCTAAGATTATAGGGATGCATCTAATTTAGGTCGGTGCATCTCGAATTTGCGGTTATAGTTCTTCTTATTCCTTCTTATTTTAAGTAATCTTCTTATTTGATCCCAACTCTATTTGGAGGTTTAGAAAACGGTTATTTTTGACAATAAACACTCGAAAATAGACACCATGATAAGGTAGGATTAAATGAGAAATATAATTAAGATGAGAAGAATTAGAAGAAATCACAACCAGAAATATTAGATGCATCAATAAAAATAGATGCATCTCCCTATTATTTCTTTTTTCTTATTTTAAATATGTGGCAACAATATTTACCACTATTCTCATTTAAATAATTCTTCTTACTAGATCCATACTCTATTGTTTTACGGAAAACTTATTAACTATAAAAAAACTAGAGGAGAAACATTGCAAGGTATTTGTACAAGCCAATCTTGGATTTGAGATCTAACCGATCCAATTCAGGATTGGTTTTCTTTATTATTGTAAATAGGAATGGGGTGAGGCGGCCATCTCTATCCTCAAATCTGATTACAAAAATCATACTTAAACCCGCTCCAATCTCCATTGGGGATCTTATCGGGACGTCTCATTGGGGCGAGATGTTCCCCAAACCCGCCCATTCTCAATTGGTGTCTTATCGGGTTGTCTTTTTAAAGCACGATACTTCATCATACTTGTACCGTTCTCCATTTATTCTTATTGTTACACTATGAATAATATGAGTTTATGAAATAACTTGAATAATCAAATAAATCATAACTTTTTTTAAATATTATGACATAAAAAATAATCAAATAAATCATAACATTTTTTAAATATTATGACATAAAACAAGCTTCTATTATCACAATTTAAAATATTACACAGATAAAATGTAACAAAAATTAGATAATTATATTTTTAGTACGTAAATACTAACACAATATTTTATGCATATAGATATATGTATATGTATATATGTGTTTCAGGGCGGGGCGGGAATGTTGTGCCCCGTCCCCGCCCCAAACCAAATAAAAATGCCCGTTAATGCCCCAAAACCCGCCTCGAAAGCCGATAAGCATGCTCCGCCCGCCCCAATAAGTTCAAGTTAAGGGTTTCCCCGTTGGATTCAAGTTTTTTTGCCATCTCTAATTGTAAAGCAACCAAGAATGCGGCAAGATGTTAATTTCATCCCCTAGTACAAAGTGTCCTCACATAGTGGTTTAGGGTCGAACCACACTTGATTCTAGTATCTCCAAATGATCCAAGTTGTTGCTTGGACTATTTATCAAAAGAAATTTCTGTTATGTTATTAGGTCCCTATTTTCGGCCTAAGTAATTAAGTTGTTGAGTGTTTTAGGGTACTTGGAAGATCATCTAAGAAGTAATCAAATGCATTTTTATCGAACAACAATTTGTATTAACACCCTAGGAAGGAGGCAGGGGAAGGAAAAAATTACATAAACAAATAAAGAGCGATCCAAGGCATCAAAGATGTTCACCGAATCAAAGATACATTTTTTTTCTCCTATTAGATATTCACGACATCAAAGAGAGAGGCGCGGTTTGTAGGAAGGTTAAAGTGATCCACAAGGCTGATCACATCAGCAATGCACGAGAGGTTCCAGACACTAAGTTTCCACCATTTGAAATTAGCAAGCCAAGTATCAATTGCCACTTTTTGCACTGGGCGAAAAGATGAAACTCCATCTTAATTCCGTCGTAGCAAACGTGGCACCTCAATAGGGAACCTCAAGTGCCTTCTGCAAGCCTATTAAAAAAATATATACCAGATAGGGGATATGGGCCGAAGGGTGGGTGGGTGGAGTTTGGTTCAAGATAAGGGTTAACAAGCCCAAATGCAGAAGTTGTAACAGCTGCAAAAGAGGAGGGGTTTATGGCAGTAGGAAAGTTGATCATGAGCAATGCAATCTTGATACAAATTCACGCAGGAAGAGATGAGGATATGATTCATTAAGACGTGGCCTTTTCAAACATTTATCCAATCAAACTTGTTATTTTTTTCACCATAAAAATCTTTTTAGGAAAAAGAACACATAATTTTATACCATTCAGAATAAGATCTTCCTAGACTCTCGCAATAGGATACCATGACCTCGACTTTGTTCTAATAGAGGATGAATCATGGAGGCCGCTTGTGGGGCCATGTAACGAACATATTGTTTTTGGCCAAGTGGAGTTCTCTTCCGTCAAGAATCTCTAGCACCATTTAGCCAAAAAAAACTTGATCGAGAATTCTAAGGCTACCAATACCAAGACCACCATGGTCTAGAGGAGAAATGACTTTGTCCCACGCAATCCAACTTATTTCTTAATTCATCCGAGCAACCTCCCCAAAAGAAGTTTATTCTAATGCTTTCAAGCTTCTTTATAATTGTTTTAGGAGCTTTGAAAGTGGAAAAGAAATACACACCCAAACTACCAAGAACGGCTTTCGTAAGAGTGAGCCATCCAATTGGAGAATCTAGACATGTTAGCACCAACAAAGAGGCCTAGATACATGCAAGAGAAGTGACAAGGTTAACAACCAATTGCAAGAGCTAGCGAGTTTAGCTCTAGATGAAACACCCCAACTCCGTAGAACTTGCTCATGTTAAAAATTACTTTTAGACCGGAAGCTAGGTGAGTATAAAAGAGGATTCTTAACAAATTATTAACATTTAATAAGGACCATCCCCAGCTATAAAAGCATCATCCGCAAATTAAGAATGAGAGAGTTGAATCTTAATTGCAATGCCAACTTCAACCCCTCTAAAAGTGTTGTGACGTTTTAATATCGCCAACACGATTGGGAAGCAAGTGGTATGAGGTCCACTGGTAAGTGGCAACGACCTCGTAATCATATCTCACACTATGAATTCCAATAAGTATAACAACTAACCAACTGGCTTAGCTCAGTTGGCCACCTTAGAGTCCTTAGGGGCTCTTGGGGGAGGGAGGTCTTGAGTTCAAATCTTGCAAGGGGGTTGAATGAGGGATTTTCCTTCAAGGTAGCCCTTTAATGAAGGGGTTTGGGTCTGGTAACCCCAGGTTCGAATCTTGGAAAAGGCAAGGGTTTACCCCTATTAATTGTCGTGCCTTCGGACGGATTAGTAGGGGGTTTTCCCCCCATCGGGTATTTGAAATAGGCATTTCCGCTTCGAGGGAGCTCTCTAGCGCGGACCCGGTTTAGACAACATAGTCTAGACCTCCCGTTATCGAACCGCGACACGAAGCACTTTATAAGAAATTCACCTTTAAAAAAAAATAGGTATAACAACTACATCGTTATCCAAATGAGCTATCACTTATAAGGAAGGTATATCGAAACCTATTCATTGAGGCTAGTTTGTAATCTTAGATATTGTCAGAATACTTCTATAATCAACTAATTCATCCGTTTTGCACATATAACTCGATCTGGCAAAATTATTATTTCATACGCTTAAGAAACTAGCTAGCAATGAAACGACATACACGCTGTACTGCGACATTGCATTGGCGGCATGTAAAGACCACTTTTTCTAGACTATTTTTCCTCAAACCAACAACAAACTTGTTTGTAATGAGTCCACCACAGAAGTGTTCTTGGCCAAACAATGGCATGGATTGTTTGGAGATATAGCTAAGAAACGGTTAAAATAAACTCTTCTATGAGGTTATGTTTTGATGTGATAGTCCAAACAATGACATGGATCATTTGAAAATATAGCTAATACTAATCAGTTTATAAAAAAAATAGCTCACATTTATTTTTTTCATTACCACATTTACCATATATATGTTGTACGCGATATGTTTGTACATATACAGCCACTTCATCAACCTAAGATAATCAAGGTGCAAATAGGTATTAAAGTCAATAATAGTCATACAGGAAGTAGAAAATATCTTAAACAAACAAACCATAACATCACAAACCCAAGATCAAGATCACAATACAAAGACCATAACAAAAAAGACAAACTACAACGACCGAAATACCTTAAACATGCATGATTTAAGTTGAATAATCAGAAAGCTAGTGCTAGCACAAAACCCGACAGACACATTACAATTACATACTAAAGCTTCCCACGAAGGTAAACAAGATACTATTTGTTTGCTTCAAACACAGCCAGCTTCATTCATCATTTTCATCCCCAATTTAGCTCCAAATTAACCATAACCACTGCTTCACACATCGGTAAATAACTTTGAAGGGGAAGACACAAGCTTTAACAATAACAAAGACGGACCACAACAAGATTTTGATGATGCATATGATGTAAAAACACAAGAACCTAACGATGTAGTAAAGAAACCTATACACACAGCAAATAGAGCCTATCAAATCCTTTTTTTGGGTAAAAGGTTTCCCCGGGGTAAAGCCTATCAAATCCTCGTACATGCAAGTCAAGGAATCCATGCACAAGACCATGAGAGAGGCCACATTGAATAAGTAACGGGTATTCTCGTCCCGTGTCTTTGTTGGGATTATGATATCAAGCCAACGAATAAGGTGTTGGATGATGTTTCTGACAGCAACGAGAAATTGTAGGAAGACGTCACCAAAGTTGTCGGGTATTTTGTATTGTTCATTGCTTTCATTCCACTTCTGTTGCATGTTGTCGGAACATTCATGGGGGCATTGGCTGAACACTTCCTTATACAAATCCCAGAAAACAGAAATGAACTGGTTGAGGATTTCGGGTGTGTCCGTGGAGCTTGAATGGTTCGATTTGTGTCGTTGTAAGCTGTTGGTGATGGTGGAGGTGAAGTTACTCATCATTTGCATCAGAATGTCGGCCATGTAAATGTGTGTGTGATTAATAGATAGTGAGTTTGGAGATGGATTGTATAGGAAACTAATTAGGGCCTGTTTATTTTTTGTTCCAGATTCGTGGCTAATATGTGTGGTGGGCTCCATGTCTATTAAGGACCCAGAGGAATATAATGAACTAGTGGGTATTTAACTATTTATGCCTTCTAAGGACCCACAGGAATATAATGAACTAGTGGCCCAAACTAAAAAAAAAAACAATATTATATACACAAGTTGTGATTCAGAGGCATTAACAAAAAAAAGTAAACAGAAGATGGTGCTATGTATTTATAAAGACTGTTAGATTCCCATTATATATACATATACATATATTTATATAAATAAAATATTGTGTTAGTATTTACGTACTAAAAATATAATTGTCTAATTTTTGTTACTTTTTATCTGTGTAATATTTTAAATTGTGATCATAGGAGCTTGGTTTATGTCATAATATTTAAAAAGAAGTTATGATTTATTTGATTATTTTCCATGTCATAATATTTTTAAAAAAAAGTTATGATTTATTTGATTATTCTAAGTTATTTAAAAAAATCATATTATTCATAGTGTAACAATAAAAGTAAGTGGAGAACAATACAAGTATGATGGAGTATCGTGCTTTAAAAAGACAACCCGAAAAGACCTCAACTAGGAATGGGGTAGGTTTGGGGTAGTATCTTGCCCCAATGAGGCCTCCTGATAAGATCTCCTATGAGGAATGAGGCGAGTTTAGGTATGATTTTTGTAATCGGGTTTGGGAATGGAGATGACTGCCCCACCCAATTGCCATTCCTATTTACAATAGTAAAAAAAACCAATCCTGAATTGGATCGTTGGATCTCAAATCCTAAGATTGGCTTGTACAAATACCTTGCAATGTTTCTCTTCTAGTTTTTTGATAGTTAATAAGTTTTCCGTAAAACAATAATAATGGTGTCTATTTTCGAGTGTCTATTGTCAAAACAGAACCGCTTTCTAAACCTCCAAATAAACCACAACGAGGTTTGAATAACTATTTCAAAACATGTTTGAGTATATTACGAGATTTTAGACGTGGATGACAAATTTTTAAACCCATTATTGAATCTTGACATATGGTTTTTACTAACCGGACGATAATACTATTCTTAAGAGGGTGAGGTATCGTAACGAGAATAGCTCGTCGATCCAACGTGGATCCCTCGCCACCCATCGCCGGTCCTCGCCACGACACCAAGCCCACTCGCCTGTTGAGGTTTCGCCATTACAACGACACGGAAGAAGACAAAACGAAAACTTAAAAAGTATCCGTTTTAAAACGTTTAAAAGTAAACAACGGTTACTTTTTTTTTTCAAATTCAAAAATTACCCACCCACTCTATAAATAATACCCATATTTACACAAAAAAATGCACACTTCTCTTTCAAACACAATTCAACTTCAAAATTCACACTTCTCTTTACACAAGATTATTATGGCTTGCCGTCTCCCGCATTCCGTTGAAGATATGCAAGTGTACTTTCAAAATCAATGCAATAACGACGATGAGGCTCGAAAAAACGCTATTATAAGCGTCATCGAATTGTTTGAGCAGGCGAGGGCGGAGAAGGAACAAATGAGAGAAAACTACAAGAGTTGCAACGACATCAGCACTGAACGAAAAGCTATGATCGACGATTTCTGAAGGAGGAAGCCCACGAAGACGACGAGATTATTGACAAGTTGTGGCGGTGTGTTCAAATGGTAACGAACAACATCAGCACCGAAATCAATTGGAGCTCTCGGGTGAACAAAAACGATGGTGCAGGTGAATCAACTTCGACTGCCAGCTTTGGTGAGGAATCTCCGCTATACCAGGAAGCTTTGGCTCGCATCGTGGAATTTGCCGGTTATATATCTCCCTCGTATGATTCTGCGAACGGGGAGTATTCAGATTAGGATTTAGGATTTATGTATTTCGTATCGTTTTAACTTTTAATATATTGTAATGTTTTTATTTTAATGAATTTTAAATTTGTTGTTTAAAATGTTCGAATTTGTGTTTGAAAAATATGGAAAAGAAATAAAATGAGGGTGGGTAGGGCCTAAATGAAGAGGTTTGGGTTAGTTGTGATTGGGGGGTATTTTTAAGTGAGTGTGTTAAAGTGATGTGACACATGTGAGGCACAAATGAAAAGAAGTGACTTAGACACGATACCCTATGCTCTAACCACAATTCCACAAACGTGAAAATGCATGATAGTCAACGATGAGATTTCAATATTTTGGATTATACACTGAACCATTTCTTTGAAAACGAAAGTTTTGGTAGAGTCGATAATCAGAGCCACTTATAAGCCATAGAATAAAGGAATCCAAAAGTGTTTGGCCTGTTTATTTTTTTTTCCAGATTCAGTGGCTAATATGTGTGGTGGGCTCCACGTCTGTTAGAGCATCTGAATATGGATGAGTGGGTATTTCTACCCTTTAAGGGGGTGGCAACCATAACTCACCATACCTCATCATATCTCACCACCCACCAATAATATCATTCTACCTAATCTCATACCTCACTCATACCTCACCATAGTTTTTTAGTGGCAACCATGATTCCATACCTCACTCAATTTTATTTTAATACTTCATTAATATTTGTGCTTCACTTGGTGATGCCGATTCGGCAATGTATACCGCTCTCCATGCCATACCGTGCCATACCGAACCATACCTCACTAGTGGCAATGGTGTGCTCGTGTGGTATGAACCCATACCGAATGCATACCGAATGTGTTGCCACCCCCTAAGGGGGGAGGGAGTGATACCCTAATACCCTAGGTGCCACATCACCTCTATCCAATAAAAACCCTTGATAAGGTTTTAAAAGGTACCATTTTGAGGGGTCGTTTAAGTCCTTATTTGATCACTTTTGTATCCGTTATTGCTTAATATCGTTCCTTTTCACTTTTTAGGTCTCTTGAAGGCAAAATGCTGGAATGGCACTTATTTGGACGAAAAGGCGCGAATATATGAAGAAAATGGCCAAAGTCAAAATCGAGACACTCAAAGCTGCTGAAAATAGAAGGCGACGGCGTCAGGTGTTAATTGCGACGCCGTCCGAGGATTTTTGTGACGGGACAGAACCCAAAACTCTTATTTTCAAGTGACGACGTCCAGTTGTAAAAGAGTAGGCCGTCGCTACTCAGACGGCCTAGATGCAATCCAGACGACGTCAGAAGCTGAAGAGGACGGCGTCACGAACATAAGGTGACGCCGTCGCAAGGTTAACGTGGCCAAGACGAAACCCTAATGGCGGCGACACGACGGCGTCACGAAACATAAGGTGACGCCGTCGCATATGTAATCTTATATATAGAATCCGAATTTTTCAGTTTTAGAGAGAGTCTTTTGGAGTGAAAACCTAAAACCGAACCTAAGGTGTCTTGTACAGTATTTTAGGGTTTTAAACCCTATCTTACATCAAGATAAGTATTTACTTCATTAATTCAATTATGTCTTTGATTAATTGTGTGTATGCTTGCATGTTCTCCATGTCCGGCTAATTTATTTGTGTGTTTGCTTAGGAAGTATGAAACTTAATTATTAAATATTGATTGGTTGTTTCTTATCTTAGTTGATCAATGATCTAGTAATGCGATAGGTCATTCGTTGTGTACTTAATGCTTGATTCATCTTTGTGAACCTTAGAATATGATTACCTGAGTAGTTGTAGGCTAAATTATCCAAAGAGTGCCTTAGAGTAAGAGTTTATCATCCCTAGTGGGTTTTGTAGACGAGACCCTTTGGTAAGTTCAAAGAGTTAGTGTAAAACATGGAAATCTAAAATCTGATTAAAGACTAAAATACCCTTGGAATCGAAATTTATAAAATACGTAAAATATATTTATAACATTTATATATTTTAAAGCTTAACTTGTGAATAATTAAAACCTAACTAAAATATATTACGTGATCGATTTTGGTACGACGAAGATTTAACGTTTCGTAAATAAATTGGGTCGTGTTTGTTTTGTTCGATGGACCATAGGCCGAAGCCCATATGGTGTGCGTGTGTTTGGTGTGTTCGGTTGGGCCAAACCGAAACCCAATCCCCTCCTAAGCCTAAATCAAATACAACTACTATATATACAACACATAATCACAAAAGTGAAACCCTAGTTTTGTTGTTGCCTCTTTTTCTTTTTCTCTCTTGCTCGGCCGAATATCAAACACCCTTGGTGTCGAGATTTTTGCTCAACCAAGTCAAGGTATAACCTATTCTCGTCTTCCTTTGATGTACCTTGCGTTAATATATTGTAATATGTTTTGTTTTAGTCGATTTTGTTGTTTTGTTTTGTGACCGAGCCGAATGGAATCAAAAAAAGGAAACCCTAATGATTAAACCTTACAAGTATTAAAGAGTTATGTACGTAATATGTATTATTGAATCGGGTCATGGTTGTGTCGAGTTATATTAAAACCGAACCATATGAATAAGGACCGAACCATGCATATCATTCGACTAAGGTATAAAACATGATAACTTGAATGAGTTAAGTATGTAGATGAGTTAAGACTTGCGTAATAACTTATTAATTGAAACCCTAAGTTGAACCGAACCACATATGAGTTTTAAAAGTATATTAAACGGGTAAAGGTCATGAAAACGTAAACCCTAGTTTGATATGTTAATCGAATAAGGTATGCCAAACCCTAATGGTTTGTGAATTAATTCGAGTAATAAGTAACTTGTATGTCACATAAAATCATAAACGTGTATGGTGAAACATAAAAAGGAAGGATTATTTTGTGACGTGTTAGGTTAAGTAACGAGTCATTAAAAGACTTAACATGTAAGTAAATGCATATTAATGAGATATTAAAGATGAGAAAACCCTAGAATATAAATGAGAGTCGATTAGGGTTTTGAAACTAAATATAGTATTTTGTTATTTCATGTGTGAGTTATGACGTTTTAACTATTTTCACATTTAACCCTAAACTTTAATGATGACATATGAACCCTAATCTACGATATTAATTATAAAACATTTAAGTCTCATTTAAATTATAAAACCCTAAAATATTAAAAGATCATTTCGACGATTATGGAATCATTAATAATATATACGACCATTAATGTGTATAGGTTCTGTGAAGAAGGAGTAATTCTTTGCTTTCCCTGTGTCTTCTTTTCGATCATTTGCTTTGGAATAAGGTACAGATATTCTGACCTTTTCAGTAAAGGTTTCTTATAACGTTTACTTTTCGTTAACTTTCATATTAGGATTTCCTAAGCCTTTGCTATGAACCCTAATGTGTCTATTTGAGCTATTGCTTATCTGAACTTTGATTTTTGAATCATAAAACATTGATTTTGAACTATATGATATAAGACTTTGATTTTGAAACATGACTAAACATTTGATAAAATATGATCTATGTCAGTTATGACATTCTTATTTGACCTAAGATAGTTTGACACTCGAGCCAATTACTAACTAGTCATGGGGGTTCCATGTTCGTGTCAGCAATGCACTTCTGACACGACTCTAGGGCAGTAGAGTGAAGTTCTGCCACGTCCCTTATCTGTTATTGTTATGAGCTCAATTTATATTATATTATCAATGTATGTTTGTGGGGCGTATGGGTGCATCCTAGATCTGTTATATGTTATATATTATATGTTATATGCTATATGTTATTTGATGATTGATGCTGCGTGCATGCACGTCCTTCATAACTCTGGTAGGTCTCCCCTACAAAATGTTGCCTTATGTGATTATGAATATGTTTATGATATGGCATGTGTGTTTGGGCTCGAGGTAGTTAGCTATAAAACTTATTCTTATATCCTGATTTATCTTTTGAAATGATTATGATTTTACTATCTTTCTTTCACTTTATTTCGTATTCGTTTTGCTTGTATATCTGTTCACTGGGCTTTTGAAGCTCAGCCGCATTTCTTTTCTTCCGCGGCAGGTATCTAAGCATTGGAGCTGGGTATTGCTTTGGGATGAGTGCTGTGTGGACTTACCTTAGAGATTTTAGATTTGATCTTATGATGCCATTTAGACTTTATATTTTAGACATTTCATTTGGAGTTTATTTTCCGCTGGGACCTATGTATTGAAGTCGTTTGACTTGGATTATTTCAATATTTATGTTGAGATTTCTTTTGGATATTTATGTTTGCTTTGATATGACACCATTACTTGTGATTCCTTTACCCTTGTCGGGTCGGGCCGTTACAATTTATGGCATCAGAGCCCAGGTTTACGACTTGTAGTCAGGACCTGTGACATATGGAGCCTAGGTTTTGAGACTTTAGAGCTTAGGATTTGACCTGTGAGGATTTGGGTAGACTTTAGGATTCCTTCTGCGTACTTCCATTTCGTATCTCACCTTTGTTCATTTTGCTAATCGTTCAGATGGTTCGAACTCGTACTACCGGTAGCGCGGATGGAGATGATGATGCTACTAACATGGATACTGCGATTGCGAATGCTCTCAACTCTCTTTTCCCTGGTCTTACTACACCTGAGATGATGGAACAGGTGATCAACAACATTCGTAATCAGAATGGTGCTTCGAGTAGTGGTGGAGGAAATCAACCCGTCGGTATTCACACTTGGCTCGAGCGTTTCGGTAAGCTCAAGCCTCTTTCGTTTAGCACTGCTGCTACTCCTACTGAGGCCGAGGACTGGATCACTCATATTGAGAAGCTGTTTGAAGTACTGGGTTGTGGAGACGAGTTTAAGACTCGTTTGGCCGCGTTCAAATTGGAAGGTGATGCTTTAAATTGGTGGAAGGCACTCAAACAAGCAAGAGGAGGAGACGCTTTTGTTGACTTGTACCTGGACTGAGTTTCGGACTATCTTCTATAACCGTTACTTCCCTGATGCTGAGCAGCAAAGGTATGAGAGGGATTATCAGGCAATCTACCAGTTCGATTATGAGAATTCCAATGAGTACATGAGTAGATTTATGAGGTTGGTGAGTTTTGTGGGAGGCATTGCTGGAGATGGTAGGCGTCAAGCTAAGCACTTCAAGTGGGGACTGAAGAAGTGGGTGCTGGACCGACTGCTTAATATTGAGTATGAGAATGTGTCGGCCTGCAATGACGCAGCTCGTAACATTGAGATCTTTCATGAGGTTTCGGGTTCCAACAAGCGTAATCGCGATGGTGATCGGATTCAAGGTAGGACTCAAGGCAATGATTATAAGGGAAATTCTGGTAGGAGTTATGATTCGAGGAATCAAGTGGATAGGAGTTATGATCAGAGGGGTCAGTCAGGAAGGAATGTTGACACTGGACGCCCTGAGACGAGGGGTCAAGATAATAAAAATGCTGGTAAGAATGGAAGTGATCATCAGAACCAAGGTAACAATAACCAGCGTTACAACAAGGATCAGTCAGCTCGAGGAGCAAATCAGGGTCGTGCTTCAGGATCTTCAGGTCAACAGAGGACAGCTGAAGTTTTGCCACCCCCACTTATTTGCACTACTTGTGGAAAGGCTCATCCGGGGCAGTGTTACAAGGCCACTGGTGGTTGTTTTGCTTGTGGTTCCACTGCTCACAAGATTAAAGATTGCCCTAAGAAGAACCCGGCGATTCCTGGAAATTTCATCAAGCCGCCAACTACTACTGGACGTGTTTATGCTACTACTCGTAACCAGGCGGAGCGCACTTCAGGTACCATTACGGGCACTCTTTTCATTGATGATTATGTTGTCTTCGTTTTATTTGATACCGGTGCCACACACTCCATTATATCTATCACATTTGCTAAGAAACTTAATATGAAGCCCAAACCGTTAACAAATCACTTATCGATTTCTACGCCTATGAAAAACCACGTGATCATTGATCATAAATACGTTAAGTGTCCTCTTCGTTTTGATGATCGTATTCGCTTTGCAAATCTGTATCCTCTCGATATGGTCGACTTTGATATCATTCTAGGCATGGATTGGTTGGCTTACCATAGAGCTTCAATTGACTGCTATGCTAGAACGGTGATCTTTGGAGACGTAAAACATCCCGAATTCGTTTATCACGGTTCTCAACCTCTTAAATCTGTTAAGCTCATTTCCTCTATGAAGGCACGGACCATGATTGCTCATGGGTGCCAAGGTTTTCTAGCATCTGTTAAGGACATATCTTTGGAGAGTCCTAACATTGAAAATCTTTCGGTTGTTTGCGAATTTACCGACGTTTTTCCCGATGAACTTCCTGGACTTCCCCCAGCTAGAGAAGTTGAGTTTAGCATTGAGTTAATTCCTGGTGCTGAACCGATTTCGAAGGCTCCGTATCGCATGGCACCTGTAGAACTGAAGGAGTTGAAGGAACAGCTGCAAGAGATGATAGAAAATGGATTTATTCGCCCCAGTGTTTCTCCATGGGGTGCACCTGTCTTGTTTGTGAAGAAGAAGGATGGAAGCATGCGCTTATGTATCGACTACCGTGAACTCAATCGTATTACCATTCGTAACCGTTATCCTCTGCCGCGTATTGATGATTTGTTTGATCAACTACAAGGAGCTAAGTTCTTTTCGAAGATTGACTTGAGGTCTGGTTACCATCAGTTACGTGTGAGGGATCAAGATGTTCCTAAGACCGCGTTTCGTACCAGATATGGTCATTACGAATTCCTCGTTATGCCTTTTGGTTTGACCAATGCGCCTGCTGTGTTTATGGACCTGATGAATCGTGTTTTCCATGAGTTCCTAGACAAGTTCGTTATTGTTTTCATCGACGACATTCTAGTTTACTCCAAGTCTGAAGAAGAGCATGAAGAACATCTCCGGATAGTTTTGGAGATTTTGAGGAAGAAGAAGTTGTACGCCAAATTTTCGAAGTGCGAATTTTGGTTAAGACAAGTTGCGTTCCTTGGTCATATTGTATCAACTGATGGTATCACCATGGATCCGTCTAAGGTTGAGGCTATCACCAAATGGCCAAGACCTACGACAGTGACTGAGGTCAGGAGTTTTCTTGGACTTGGTGGTTACTACAGACGTTTTGTTGAAGGTTTCTCTCGCTTAGCTCTACCCCTAACCCAACTGATGAGGAAAGGTGAAAAGTTTGTATGGACGGATGAACGAGAGAAGAGTTTTGAAGAGTTGAAACGGAGATTGGTGTCAGCTCCTATTTTGACTCTTCCAACTGGTTCTGGAGGATTTCAAATTTACAGTGATGCATCTAAGAAAGGATTAGGCTGTGTTTTGATGCAACATGGAAAGGTAATAGCTTATGCTTCGAGGCAGCTAAAACCTTATGAGGAGAATTACCCAACTCATGATCTTGAGTTAGCTGCAGTGGTGTTTGCGTTGAAGATCTGGAGACATTACTTGTATGGAGAGGCGTGTGATATATTCACTGATCATAAGAGTCTCAAGTATATTTTCACTCAGAAGGAACTTAACATAAGACAAAGAAGATGGTTAGAACTTCTTAAAGATTATGACACCAATATTCAGTACCATCCAGGTAAGGCTAACGTAGTTGCTGACGCACTTAGCCGGAAATCAGGCATTCTTGCGAGTAGCAAGATTGAGCCTAGGATTTTGCGTGACTTAGAGAGTTTGAATGTTGAGTTATGTGTACGAGGTTTTGATGGATACTGGGCTAGTATGAAGGTGGAGTCAAACCTTATACTGCAAATTAAAGAGGCTCAGAAAGATGACGGCGAGCTGTGGGCCGTGGCGCAAAATGTTGAAGAAGGTAAGCAGACGGAGTTTAAGGTTGATAATGACGGTATTGTATGGTATGGAGATAGGCTTTGTGTTCCCAATGATCAGGTACTTCGTGAGAAAGTTATGACTGAAGCTCATAGTTCTCCTTTCACTATCCATCCTGGTTCTACCAAGATGTATAGGGATTTGAAGCAGTACTTTTGGTGGAATGGCATGAAGCAAGATGTGGCGACGTTTGTGTCGAAGTGTATGATTTGTCAGCAGGTTAAGATTGAACATCAAAGGGCTAGTGGATTGTTACAGCCATTGGATATTCCAACATGGAAGTGGGATAAGATATCTATGGATTTTGTGACTGGACTACCTCTTACTCGAAAGAAGCATGATGCGATTTGGGTAGTTGTTGATCGACTAACCAAATCTGCTCATTTCTTGCCAATCAGAAAGGATTATGGTATTGGTAAATTGGCGGAGATTTTTCAGCAAGAGATCGTTAGACTTCATGGTACTCCGGCAGCTATTGTGTCCGACAGAGATCCTTGTTTTACTTCTCGTTTCTGGAAAGGTTTGCAGAAAGCTTGGGGTACTCGACTTAACTTTAGTACGGCATTTCATCCTCAAACAGATGGTCAGTCAGAGAGGACGATACAGACCTTAGAGGATATGCTAAGGGCTTGTGCTTTAGAATGGACGGGCAGTTGGGATGAATATTTATGTTTAGTAGAGTTTGCATATAACAACAGTTGGCATGCTAGCATTAAGGCGGCACCGTTTGAACTTCTTTATGGAAGGAAATGTAGAGCACCTATTTGCTGGGATGAAGTAGGTGAGCGCTTGATTGAAGGTCCGGAAATGATCGAGATCACTAATGAGAAAGTAGCTGTGGCTAGAGAAAAGTTGAAGGAAGCTAGGTCTCGTCAGAAAAGTTATGCCGACAAGCATCGTCGTGATTTAGAATTTCGGGTTGGAGATCGTGTATTTTTGAAAGTTTCGCCGTTTAGAGGTGTGAAACGTTTTGGAATCAAGGGCAAGCTCAGTCCTCGATTTATTGGACCTTTTGAGATTCTAGAACGTATAGGAGAAGTTTCGTATCGATTAGCACTTCCGCCTCAGTTATCGCATGTTCATGACGTTTTCCATGTATCACTCCTAAGGGGATACAACTATCATCCGTTACACGTTGCTTCTTATCCGTTTGATCAAATTCAATCCGATATGTCTTTATCTGAAGAACCGGAAGCTATTTTGGAAAGACAAGAAAGAGTTATGAGAAATAAAGTCATTCCGTTCGTTAAGATTCTTTGGAAAAATCATCCGGATCGTGAGGCTACTTGGGAAACCGAGGAGTCGATGCGAGCTAGTTATCCTCATTTCTTTGAATAGTTTGGTATGTTCTCATTTCGTTTTCGTTTTCGTTTTCGTTTCATTTCAATTTTCGAGGACGAAAATTTTTCTTTAGAGGGGAAGAATTGTAAAACCTGGAAATCTAAAATCTGATTAAAGACTAAAATACCCTTGGAATCGAAATTTATAAAATACGTAAAATATATTTATAACATTTATATATTTTAAAGCTTAACTTGTGAATAATTAAAACCTAACTAAAATATATTACGTGATCGATTTTGGTACGACGAAGATTTAACGTTTCGTAAATAAATTGGGTCGTGTTTGTTTTGTTCGATGGACCATAGGCCGAAGCCCATATGGTGTGCGTGTGTTTGGTGTGTTCGGTTGGGCCAAACCGAAACCCAATCCCTTCCTAAGCCTAAATCAAATACAACTACTATATATACAACACATAATCACAAAAGTGAAACCCTAGTTTTGTTGTTGCCTCTTTTTCTTTTTCTCTCTTGCTCGGCCGAATATCAAACACCCTTGGTGTCGAGATTTTTGCTCAACCAAGTCAAGGTATAACCTATTCTCGTCTTCCTTTGATGTACCTTGCGTTAATATATTGTAATATGTTTTGTTTTAGTCGAGTTTGTTGTTTTGCTTTGTGACCGACCCGAATGGAATCAAAACAAGGAAACCCTAATGATTAAACCTTACAAGTATTAAAGAGTTATGTACGTAATATGTATTATTGAATCGGGTCATGGTTGTGTCAAGTTATATTAAAACCGAACCATATGAATAAGGACCGAACCATGCATATCATTCGACTAAGGTATAAAACATGATAACTTGAATGAGTTAAGTATGTAGATGAGTTAAGACTTGCGTAATAACTTATTAATTGAAACCCTAAGTTGAACCGAACCACATATGAGTTTTAAAAGTATATTAAACGGGTAAAGGTCATGAAAACGTAAACCCTAGTTTGATATGTTAATCGAATAAGGTATGCCAAACCCTAATGGTTTGTGAATTAATTCGAGTAATAAGTAACTTGTATGTCACATAAAATCATAAACGTGTATGGTGAAACATAAAAAGGAAGGATTATTTTGTGACGTGTTAGGTTAAGTAACGAGTCATTAAAAGACGTAACATGTAAGTAAATGCATATTAATGAGATATTAAAGATGAGAAAACCCTAGAATATAAATGAGAGTCGATTAGGGTTTTGAAACTAAATATAGTATTTCGTTATTTCATGTGTGAGTTATGACGTTTTAACTATTTTCACATTTAACCCTAAACTTTAATGATGACATGTGAACCCTAATCTACGATATTAATTATAAAACATTTAAGTCTCATTTAAATTATAAAACCCTAAAATATTAAAAGATCATTTCGACGATTATGGAATCATTAATAATATATACGACCATTAATGTGTATAGGTTCTGTGAAGAAGGAGTAATTCTTTGCTTTCCCTGTGTCTTCTTTTCGATTATTTGCTTTGGAATAAGGTACAGATATTCTGACCTTTTCAGTAAAGGTTTCTTATAACGTTTACTTTTCGTTAACTTTCATATTAGGATTTCCTAAGCCTTTGCTATGAACCCTAATGTGTCTATTTGAGCTATTGCTTATCTGAACTTTGATTTTTGAATCATAAAACATTGATTTTGAACTATATGATATAAGACTTTGATTTTGAAACATGACTAAACATTTGATAAAATATGATCTATGTCAGTTATGACATTCTTATTTGACCTAAGATAGTTTGACACTCGAGCCAATTACTAACTAGTCATGGGGGTTCCATGTCCGTGTCAGCAATGCACTTCTGACATGACTCTAGGGCAGTAGAGTGAAGTTCTGCCACGTCCCTTATCTGTTATTGTTTGATGAGTATCTAAATACTCATCATTTTTGTACCATTTAAACTGCAAAAACATCTGAAAACACTCAGAAATGCATCAAAATGATAAAAATATCACAAACAAGTGTTTTATGTGTTTTAAATGCAAAAATATCAAAATCTGGTGAAAAACGTATCAAACTTGCATAATTGGCAGTTTTAGTCCCCCAAGTTTCAAAAGTTGTCAAAAACTGTCCCTGGTAAATCTAAATAAAGAGAAATGTTATTCAAGGTCCCTGAAATATTCTAATTTGTCAAAAATGGTCCTTGAATAAATCTTTTGTAAAATGGCAGAAAAGGTCCCTGAACTTTCAAAATTGTCAAGTTTGGTCCCTGGAAAATTAGAAATTGTCAAAACTGGTCCTTGTACTTTTGAAGCTTGTCAATATTGGTCCTTGTATTAACTTTGAGTAAATTACAGGAATGGCCCCTCAAGTTTGAAGAATTACAAAACTAGTCCTTGTATTTATTTAATTCCAAGCCTTGTCAAAATATGAATTGACCCCTGCCTTTAACCTGTTTTGAACCCCCTGTCACAAACCATTTTGACCCCTTGGTCAAACATGGTTTGACTAACACCCAAACGCGCCAAACTCACCTCCTTCCCCACTTGGCCCTGCTTTCTCTGCAAATCCCCTTTTCCACCACCTTATCCTCACCCTTATCTCTTCCACAACCCACCTTATCATTACACCTCTCACCCCCCCCCCCTAGTTGCAGCCTATAGTCAACAGAGGTCAAATCAAAGTCTTCCCGCCAAAAATCTCAAAATGACCAAACTGTTTAAAACCCTCTCATTGGTCAAAAGAAGTGGTGGGAAACTCTCATGAGGACACGTGGAGGTGTCTTGGAGCATAAATAACAGAAGAGAGAAGGAAGACAAGCAGTAGTTAGTTTAGTTCTAAATTTTGTATGTCGTTTTTTCCTTAAACTGTTCTAATTAGTTCTTAAAATGTAATTTCAAGCTTTTATGTATTAAACCTTAGCTACTTAATGATTGTAATTCAACTTTGAGTATCAATTCAAAGTTTCACTTCAGTTTCATAATTTCAAGTATACTGTTGCAAAATCAATTTTCAAAATCTTATATGCCAATCTTTAACAACTTGTTTTTAAGTTACAGTAAGCTTACTTAAGCTTATTTAAGCTTTTGGAAAGCTTGGAAACCAGATTCAAGTCATTTTGGTTAGTGGTCAACAAAAAGTCAATGTGGGTGAATTTGGCAGTGGTGATGGATTTTGGTGTTGCAGGCTTGGATTTGGGTTTAAAATGGTTTAGTATAGTGGTATTTTGTTCTTGTTTTAACCTGCAAACAACCTGGATACATGTAAGTTAGTTTATAAGTTTTCACATTTTTAGTCAATTTGCAGTTTTCTTTGCTTATCTGTTATTTGTGATCTTTATTAGTTTAAAGGTGTTTGTTTAGTTGTATTAAACATAATTAAACTCAGTTCAATCAGTTAGAGTATCTAGATCAGTAGGTAGTTTAGTTAAATGTGCTTAACAGCTCTTAAAATGGTGTTTGGCATTGCTGATTTATCTGTCTTACAGGATAGTATAGTGGTGGAATATTGTTGCTCTAGTTTTGTCTAACTCATATGCAGTCATATTAGTCATAATCTTGTGCTTGCCATTTACCAAAGTCAAAAAACCATCAAATCTGTCTTGAGCTTATCCACTGTTGAGATTTTTGATGGCCAAATGTTTGTTTTGTGTTTAACTTTCACATATACAACTTGCAGTAGCATCATTATACCTTAATACATCATTTCTAGTCTATAAATCCAGATCAAAACTCAACATAGTCAACTTTTCATTTTCATGTCAAAAGTCAAAAGTGCAATTTCTCAGTTTTTGGCCAACAAGAGGGAATTTTCATTCACTCATCTTTAAGCCAATTTCAATGAAACTTGATGTTTTCAAATATCCAGCTGGTCTAGTTTCTTGTCCTCATTTTTTCTTAATTTTGTGAATTTTCTACAAGCCTCAAATAAGCTGTTCAAAATAGGCTTAAGTGCCCTGTGCAGGACACTGTTGTCTGCACAGGGCTTGAGCAAGTTTTGCATAGCTTGTACAGAGCTTATCATGGCTCCATTAGGTCTGATTTTTGGTTCATAAATTCTTGGCCAGGTCTAGATTAGTTGCAAATTTTTAGTTTGCAGTTGTAGCTTATTTTGAGTGCTTTTACTTGGGCTTAAAGAGGGCACCCCTTTCACTGTTTAGCTTAAAATCTCAAAACCTCAAATCTGTTCAATTTGCTTATCAGTGGTTAGGGATAATTGAAACTTGTTCAATTTCAGTCCCTTTAGCTTATAGAAGTTCCTGTTTTGATTTGGTGCTTAGTGGTCTTCATCAGCTTATCCAAAGTGCTTATTTTTAAGCACTTTGGACATCAGTTGCTTAATCCTCCAAACAAGCCCATTATTTTCCATTTTTCTTAGCTTCTTAATATTATTTTAAACTTTTCCTGAAATTTTCAGATTTTTCTAAGGTGTTTAGCTATTTTTCTTTATTTAAATTAGTTTTTAAGCCTTTTTAAATAGGATTTAATACAAATAATTAAGAAAAGTCTCAAAAAATAATTTTTAATTTTTATTAAGTTAAGATAAATATAAAAAGCCAAAAACATATTTTTCCATATTTTTCTTAGTTAAATTTGTATTTTTAAATATTTTAATTAGTTTTTAATAGTTTAAAATTCCTAAAAAATAGAAAAATAATCATAAAAATACAAAAATAGTTTTGAAAAGTTTATTTTGATATTTTAGACTTTTCCATTTCATAATTTTATTTTTCCAGCTTTATTTCCTAATTTCTTGTATTTTAGGTAATTATTTAATAGTTAAAAATAGTTTTTAATTAATAATAATTAGATAAATAGTTATAAAAATAATTTTCTTTTTCTATTAATTTTATTTTATCATTAGGATTGTAAAAATGTATTTTTCATATTTTTAGGATTTTTATTGTAGAAGTTTCACGTTTTTATTTGTACGTTTACGTAATTTTGTTTTAAAACGTAAGTTTTAGGTTTTAAACGTTCATCATTTTAAATATAGTGATAGCGTTTATTTAATAGATTTTATCTTTCTAATTTCCTTTAATTTGCATTTAAGCCCCTGTAGTTTATGGGCTTTTTCCTTAGTTATAATCATCTTCAAATCTCTTTTCCCGTTCAAATCTCTCGATCACTACACGTCTAACTATTCTCGCACAGCTCGTTGGGACTTAACGACCTGGGGAAACACTATACTCTCCTGATCTTCATTGCATTCGTGTTTGAGCAGTTTTAAGCTGATTACGGTCTGCCATTCACAAGTGGCAGGCTTGAGTGATTTAGCTTGACTGTTTTGCGCGGATCATTGTTATGAGCTCAATTTAGTTGTTTGTTTTGTGGTTCGAGGAACTCATTTGATTATGATCCTAATCCGAACTCATTTAACGACTCCTCAAACTTTTCCAATTACCCACCACAGCCCGACTTATCATATAATCAACAATACTGTTGTGAATTTTGTGGAACAATGTTCCTTGACCCAAGGGATAAACTGTTAGTCTCGACTTTACCCCTGGAGGTGTCATCAGTGTTGTCATTTTGACAACTCAGACCTATCCACTTAGTATACCTAAAACCAGTATTGGTTTCAAGACTCGTAGTAACCTTTTGACAAGTATCTGTTTGCACAAAGGCCTAACTGTGAGTTTAGGAACCACTCCTGGAGGTGTTTTAAGTGTTGTCATAACAACTAATATACTATTCAGCCCGACACCACCCATTAACCTTTTCAAACTCCTCAGCAATTTACTCAAGCCTAATCCTAGTATTAGTTTACTCAAGGAGCTTGGTGTTTTGTTTGTTGAGGGCAATACCTATAGTAATATATTATCAATGTATGTTTGTGGGGCGTATGGGTGCATCCTAGATCTGTTATATGTTATATATTATATGTTATATGCTATATGTTATTTGATGATTGATGCTGCGTGCATGCACGTCCTTCATAACTCTGGTAGGTCTCCCCTACAAAATGTTGCCTTATGTGATTATGAATATGTTTATGATATGGCATGTGTGTTTGGGCTCGAGGTAGTTAGCTATAAAACTTATTCTTATATCCTGATTTATCTTTTGAAATGATTATGATTTTACTATCTTTCTTTCACTTTATTTCGTATTCGTTCTTGTTTCGTATTCGTTTTGCTTGTATATCTGTTCACTGGGCTTTTGAAGCTCAGCCGCATTTCTTTTCTTCCGCGGCAGGTATCTAAGCATTGGAGCTGGGTATTGCTTTGGGATGAGTGCTGTGTGGACTTACCTTAGAGATTTTAGCTTTGATCTTATGATGCCATTTAGACTTTATATTTTAGACATTTCATTTGGAGTTTATTTTCCGCTGGGACCTATGTATTGAAGTCGTTTGACTTGGATTATTTCAATATTTATGTTGAGATTTCTTTTGGATATTTATGTTTGCTTTGATATGACACCATTACTTGTGATTCCTTTACCCTTGTTGGGTCGGGGCGTTACAGTTAGGGAGAAACGCATACCCTACAACTTTAGACACACAACGCAACTAAGAATAAGGACGTGACAATTCAACCATCAATAGGAGATAATTAAGGAGTAGTACAACCTAAGTAAACACATCTTTAAACTATCATACGAGCACACTTTAATTAGACATAGACTCCCACAACCTTAGTTTAGATAATTAGATAATAGTAGAGTAATCGGTAGAAATACCAAAACCCCCCAAATCCAATACCCGAGATTCGTACCTTTCCATTTCATAAAATATAAAAATACAAAAAATAATCTTCCTCAACCTTAACCCTAGCGTAGTAACTTCTTACTAGCATTCCTATTCCCCTAGAGAACGATATCAATACCCGTGGCTTACCCTAATTACTACACTACAACGATTAGGTTCACTGCCTAGGGTGTTATAAAACTTGCTCGAAGAAAAGGAAGTTTCCTTGACCCCGAACGACGCGTGTAGCGTTATCAACCCTCCAACTCAAAACTACCCAATTCTACCCTAACACTACCCGATTTGGAAGGAGTGGTACCCTAGTACCCGATTTTTTTTTAATACATAAAATCACATACAATATTTAAAATAAAAACATACAATTTCATTAAAAATAAAAACATTACATAATACTTAAAAAAACTACAAATTAAAAATTGAAACTACAACTTTAAAAAAAAGAAAACATTACATAAGTTGAAATTAAAAAAAAATTGAAACTACAACTTAAAAATTGCAAGCCCATCCGTGTTTGGCCGCAAGTTCGCGTTTTTGGGTAAGAACGAATTCCAACATAGCGGGATCGCGAATGTGATCATGCGGTTCCAAAAAAAACTTCATCTCCCGTTGTGTATTCTTGAACTTCGCCCCCACGAGTTGTGTAGCCAACAATTGTTTCGCCAACGCATCCTTCTCGCGTTTTTCTTCCAAATATAGCGTCTTCTTTTGTGTGTAGGAGTTGATTTCATCCGCAATACTTGAGACCGACAAGGAGGATGGGCCTTGCTTCTTTTTCATCTTTCTTGATTCAAGTGGAGGGGTGGGGTCTTCATTCATGTCGGGAATGGTGTTGCTTGCCGATTCATACTCCCCCGACTTCCTTTTTGAAGAATTGCTTGTCGCACCGCCAATATCTTGAAAACATTCTTGCTCCGTCCATTTGTCATGACCTCTGACAACCTCCCACGCCAAGGTATGAGTAAATTGTCTTTTTTTTGCTGTATAGTAATCCGACTCAGCTTGCCTCACCACGTCCAAGTCGTTGCACCCACTAGCCTTAGCACGTTTCTACATTATATACAAAATAATAAAAAGTATAGCTTAAACAAAATAATGTAATTGTAAATAATAAAGTATAGATTATGTAAAATAAAAAGTATAGCTTGTACCGCTTGGAGGTAGTAGCCGTTGAAAATACCCATGGCCGTGTTCATTGTTTTCCACTTGGTATTCAACGCATGAAAAGTTCGTGAACTCGAACCCATAGTTGCCTCGTAATGCTTGAGAATGCGTTTCCAAAAACCGTCGAACTTTTGTTCATTACCGACAACACCACATTCGGAGATTTGAATCCATGCTTTCGCCAAAGCCTCCTCTTGTGCCGGAGACCAAACTTCACGGGGCCTCCTCCCGCCGAAGGCTTTTTTCTTCCCTCTCGGATCGACTTCTTGAACGTCCTCATCTTCGTCTTCTTCGTTTGGTAGTTGTTGTGTTTCGGGAACGTACTCTACGTCATCGTCATTGTTTTCGAACGGGGAGAACTCGCTTGTAGTAGTGATGTTGTAGTGTTGTGGATTCATTTGAGGAGGACCCATATTATATTGGTAAAATTGATGTGGAGATGGGGGTTGTGGAACGTAAAATTGATTCGGGGATGCTTGAGAATAAAATTGGCTAAATCCTAACGGAGTTTGTTGTGGTTGCGGTTGAACGGGTTGAGACCGACCTTGACGCGAGGTGGAAGTTTTTTTACCTCTTCTTGGATCCATGGTTTTGTGTTTTTGAAAGATTAGTGTGTGTTTTTATTTGTGTTTTATGTGTTTTTATTTTGAAAAAATGAGTTGAAAATGTTTGGTTTTAAAGGGATTTTTTTATTTTATTTTTATTTTTTTTATTATTTTTTTTAATGCTACTAGCCATTGGTACCCTCCCAAACGGTCATTTTTTTCAAATTTTCTCACCTCCCACGCTCGGCTTCCCAAACCGAATTTCATACCCGATCTAGGTACCGGATGTGGAGGGGGCGGTGTAGCCGCTCGGGTATACCTACCCGATTGCTCAACCTGAAACCCACTCCCTCCCCCCTAAGGACCCAGAGGAATATAATAAACTAGTGGGCCCAAACAAAAAAATCTATATCTATACTAACTAATAAAACAGAGTTTTTAGGTAGCCATCTAATTAATTTTTTTTAAATTTAACTAAGCATCTCATGCTGACACGTGTCTTCACTAAACTTTTGAATTCTCATTTGAAATTCGATAGTAACCGTACATACAATCAAAAATATTACGGTCAACCATTTGACAAATAACTTCTAAACATTAAGGTAGTAAATTGTTCTGTTACACACACATTAACTAATTTTATATGAAGTCAAACTTTTTTTTATGGCAACTCAATACCGTAATATAAATTTTTTAATACAAGAAACTAAAATAGGAATATATTTAATATTTATTTTGGCTTCCACTACAAGTTTCGTGTATAGTCAACTTATCACGTATCAATAACAAAATTAATTTAATATAAATCAAACAATTTCTTTTATGTACTCTTTCATTTTCATCTTTTTATTCTTTATGCAGGTTTGTTCTTTCGTTGTTCATGAGCATCAATTTATAATGGTAATGCATGCTAATCTTTGACATGAGTTTGACACTTTCACATGTATTACGTAACCATTATAAATATTGCATGGAGGGTGCATGTATAGTACAAACATGTTATAGTAGCTCTGAGACTATATTTTCTTCCATTTTTGTGATTCCTCATATGAACAAATTATCATGTTTAATTCATAGTTTTCGAAGAGTAAAGTATTGGTTCTCAATATTAAATTGTTCGCTCCTTAGCATGAATGTTTTATTTCAATTTGCATTATCGATTATAATCTTTTTTCTTCATGTGCTTTTCATCGTCATACTCCTTTATTAAGGGTTTTTTAATCGAAGTTTCTTATTTGATTTCTTGAACCAAGAATATATTGGATGGAATTAGGAAAGTAGGAGATGCAATTCAAAGTCAGGTTTCTTCAACTATATACCCTTGATTACTCTTCTAGAATCACTTTATAATACTTTAGTAATGTTTTTGGTATGTGTTTTTGGAGTGTGGTAACATCCAAATTGAAAGAAGTTTTTGCTATACTTTAATCATCAAAATTTAAATTCGTTCCAAATCTTGCACAAGAAGTATTTTGACATAATCGATCTATTCCTCATATATTATTGGTATGTTACTTTGTGATTTCGGTTAGAAGATTTTTTTTTCTTTTTTTTTTTTTCTTTTCTAATCATGCTCTTTTCAATATGTATGCAAAGCTTCTTAATACTTTCTACACATTTTAATATGCTCTCAAACGACTATAGTTATGTTTATAACTTTTGTGAGTTAATGGTTCAACTTTATAATCTTTTTTAATATTATACAAAAAGAGTTAAAGAGCATTTAAGCAAGCTCATTTAGTCAACTAATTATACACATATTCAAAATAAAAACAAAGTCCACCCGAAAATTATAGAAATCATTTAGCTGTTTCATAATTTGTTCCTTAGTTAGTTAATTCCTATCTAAAAGATTTTGTGCAGTGTAACCTATGATGAAATCTCATCGTTAATCGAGTCTTGAAACATTTTTTATTTTAAAATATGTACCTCAATATTAGTGCAATACACAAATAAACGGGCCAAGCTATGATGAAATATCATCGTTAACATTAACCCAAGGGCGTCTATAACCCGAATCAGGCAACAACCAAGTCCGAGAATAGATGTCTCTAGGACTGGAAATCCAAGAGTCTAAAAAACCGTAGTAATAAATCATCATTTGGAATGGTTGTTATGTAAGTTATGCTTTTTGGTACGGTTATTTATAAAACCGTACCAAAACAATTTTATTTGGTACGGTTTATTTAGAAACCATACCAAAATTAATTTATTTGGTACGGTTTATTTGAAACCGTACTACACAATTCTTTATTTAATACGGTTTGTTTAATAACGGTGCTAAATAATATTTTCAAAATAAAAATAGATCCTGATTTTTGAAAAAAAAATGGTTAGTTAAAAAAATTCTAATGATATGCATCAATTTTTTTATTATCATTCTACTGAAAAAATTGCCAATTTGTATATTATCATTATACTAAAATAATACTTTAAACACTAGCGTATGTATTTTTGGGTAAAGGGTTACCCTGATAAATATATTAAAACCGAAAAAACGTTAAGTATAAAAGGAATATGGTTGAAGTACCATATTTACCTCAAGCTAAAAAGCTTGAAAAACACCTAAAAACTAGTGTTTACGACATGCAATAAGCACTTACAACTCTTAGAAACAAAAGATGCACCTAGAATAAAACATCAAACTGAACAAGCTCACATGTCTTTGAAGTTGTAAATAAGTTAGCTGATTCATCATAAATATTTTCAACATGTTCTTCATCATCTTCATCATCAATCTCCAATGCAGAATAGGAATTAGATGTAGTAATATTACCTTCCTTGGAGGTATTGCCAGTATACTTCAACATATACGACGATTTAGATGCATTACCCAAAGTATTAGCACTCTTCTTAGGTTCACTAGTTGTCGTCTTTGGAACATATCTGAAATTCTGTTTAACAGAGGAACCAACAAACTGACTTCCATTAGTAGACTTGGCTTTACATTTCTTTTTCTTAATCCTACCCACCGTTTGGAAGGCATCATTATTCTGCACCACAGTAGGAGTACATCATGCGGAATAGAAACAATAGGAGGACTCACCACCTGCTTAGGACATTGATCGTGAGTGTGACAAAATATCTTGCATATATTACACCGGGGGGGGGGGGGGGGGGCTCCATTCATTTTCAACACGTATAGTTTCTTTAGCAAAACTCTTCCTAGAAAGTAAAGGAATACCAATAGTAACAACCTCCACAAGATCAGCATTAAAATTGACCTCAATTAGGCACCTAGGAAAGCTACTTCTACCCCACGAATCCTTACACATAGAACTTGTGTAAGAATCAAGCATAACAGGTCTACCAATAAAAGTAGGAATCTAACTAATACCATCCTCTTCAAAAACTTGAATTGGAACATCATGCAATTTAACTCAAACCGGAATGCGAGTCAATTCTTCCTTACACAAACTAGAATCCGTAGACAATTTCTTGAGAATTATTGGAGATTTGCGTATCATCCACGAACCACCTTCCAAAACAGCTTCTAAACCAGTATGTGTATCAAATTTAAAGAAAAATAAGCCTTTGGAGTTCATCATAATTCTTACCAGCCCATGTTTCGACTAGTTATTCCTAGCATAATATTCAACAACTGGAAATGCCTTCCTCTTACCAATAAAATAATCATATAAAGCGTGTTCCAATCGAGAACTAACATTTTCAACCACTTTAAGGGGAATGGAGATGTTAACACCTTCAAATACTTGTCCATCAACCAAGGGACGAAAATTAGTATCAATTTTAGAACGTTCATCATCCCTCAAACCTGCAACTCCAGCATAGGATGTAGCATCAGCATTGATGTCCACGACTTGAACAATAGGAGATTCATGAGTAGGTTTAGGGGTCGTAGACTTAGCATTCCGTTCAGCCTCAAAAACTCCCACAAATCACTAAAAATATCCATAACCTTCGTACAAATATCACTTTCCAATTCAGCCCACAACAGAAAGGTACCATCTTCACACCCCTTAGGGGGCGTTTGGTTGGGGGATATTGGGGTATATTGGGGGCATTTGCATTTTAATTCCCTTCAAATATCTTGTTTGGTAACTCAAATTAAGTAATTTATAATTCCACGAATTGCCAAAATGGAGAGAATTAAAATGCCTCCAAAAAGTGAAGAATTTTAATTTACTTGGAATTTTTTTTTATAAACTTTTTTTCATTGTTTTTTTTATAAATTTTAAATAGAATATTTATGAAATTTTTTTATAAACTTTCTTTTAATAATTTTTTGTAAACTTTTTTTATAAACTTTTTTTATAAACATTTTTTTTAATTTTTTATATAGTTTTTTATAAACTTTTTATAATTTTTTTTTATAAATTTTATTTATTTATATATATATAGAGTCCGGTTCTAGAGAAAAGTGTAATTAGAGAGAAAAGTGAGAAAAAAAGTTTCAGGGTAGATTCTGTAAACATATGAAAGTTGAGGGTCAAAAGTAGAAAATAAAAAATAAACACGCCTTATGCGTGTGCTGTACACATTTTCACCACAAAAACAACACACACAACAACACACACTCATAAACACACCGATCAAAAATCCCGTCAACACCACCATCGCCACCAGATCCACCGTCGCCACCAACTCCACCGTCGCCACCAGCTTCCGATCAAACAAATGACTCCGATCAAAATAAAAATGAAGAAAAAAACATATAGGAATCGTAAGTGCCCTAATTTTCAGTGTTTAGTCTGATCAAAATCACTATTTACAATTTTGTTTATTTTTTTCCAATTTCAGCTACTCGTGTGAGTCCACGAACAATCGAGAAGGAAATAATAAGCAAACAACATCAGTCAGAATGTAAGTGCCCTAATTTTAGGTATTTATATTTTTATTGGATAATTGATGCATCTGTGGTAGTAATTTTAGTTAGGATTAAGGTATAGTTTCAGTGCATATGTTTTATTAATTTTAGTTAGTAATATGAAACAAGTAATTGTAGATATGATTAAGGTATAATTTTAGTGCATCTGTGTTAATAAATAATATTTAGTAGAATTAGTTCACCTGAATATTTGAGTAGTACATCAAACTAGTTGATAACAGCATCATATTGTATGATTAGTGCATCAATATGATGGTTTGCAGTGAATATAAAATGTCGAATCTTATACATGCAAAAAAATAGGGCATCAAATTGATAGTTAAAGCATCTAAATATATGATTAATGCATCAAAATGTTATTATTAGGGCATCAGACTGATGGTTAAAGCGTACAAAAATAAGTTATCATTATTAGTGCATCAAAAAATGGTTTGATTGAAAAGTTTATAGCATCTAAATGTTTAGTTAATACAAATTTAAATTTATGACATATACACTTAAGTCATTCTAAATTTGAGTTTAAGGCATCCAAATATAAAAAGACCAGGGCATCTAAATTTAACTTCAGTGCAAAATTATATGATTAATGCATCTAATGGTATAATTAGTGTATCAAACTGCTATGTTTGCATTATTAGTGCATCAAAAAATGGTTAGTTAAAATGATTGAATCATCTAAATGTATAATTAGTGCATCTAAACTTAAGTTTAAAGCATCTAATATCATTATTATGACGCCTTTTTCAGTATTATTAGTATTATGACACCTATGTTCAATTCAAATTTTCAGCAAACGAAGAAGAAGAAGGCAATGGGGGGCATAATTCTCAAAATGAAACATCTCAAAATAGTAAGTCAGAGGAAGAGATTTGAGAATTCATGGGGATTTTACAGATCATGTTATTTCAATATCAGTTATTTTTTTTTTTAATTTGATATGTATACGTATAATATTTATGTGTATGCTGAATACTTCATGTATAAATATTTATTTATTTATTTATTACATACTACACAATATTCATAGCAGCATATGATTCATGTCATTAACTCAACAAATATACTTACATGTTTACTGTACGTATATTTTTGCATTGATCAGTATACATATATATTTCATTACGACATAAATTAAATTGTTAAATACGGCATATATACACTCTTAATTTAATCATGTGTTTCATGTTAAGAATAATTTTAATTATGGATCATCAGTTTGTATATTTTAGGATCATCAATGGTTAATATTACAACATCTATTGCTATACTCAAAAGTGCATCTGTATGTAATATTGAATTTTGGTGCATCTGTATGAGCATTAGTCTAGTTGTGATTGTTAATTTATTTGATCCACTAGAAGTTGAATTAAGATGTAATAGGTTTTAATTTATGGCATTTGAGCATGAGTTAGGTTGGATGTAGTATATGACATGTGCGAAACTGATTTTATATGCAGGATTATTTATCTGAATGCAAAATGCAATGATTTAAAATAATATATGAAAGTAGTTTATGATTTAAAAACGAATAATGTTATTTTAAGATTAGTTAATGAAGGGGTTGTACATGATACAGAATCCGGAATTTGTGGACGTAATAAGAGGAAACAAACTAAAAATGTGCATGAAAAGAAACGTCCTGGGGGTAGCCTGGAAGGTGATGTGTTTTTAGCTTCACTTGTTGGGGAATGTGATATAGACATGAACGGTAAGCGTTACTTGTTTGATGTGTGTAAAATTATTTGTACAGTTTGTATATTTTAGGAGCATCAGTTTGTATATTTTAGGAGCATCGATGGATAATATTACAGCATCTGTATACAATTTATTATTTATTATGCATCATTTGGTATACACAAATTGAATCTGTGTATAATATTGAATTTTTGGTGCATCTGTATGTAATATTGAATTTTTGGTGCATCTGTATGTAATATTGAATTTTTGGTGCATCACTTCATACATTTAAGGTGCATCAATATGATCATAATTGCAGCATATGTAGTATTTATATTTGCATCATACTTTTAATGCGTCCTTTAACTCTGAATGTGTTTCATTATGTAGGCAACGACAATCTCAGTACCGACACAAATAAAAGCCAGATCAGGAAGAAGAAAATAGCTACAAAAAAAAGGAAATCAAGTGAAGTACAACAAATTAAACGTGTACATGACAAAAAGAAACAGAAGGTTGCGGAAGAAAATACAGTTATTGTACCAAAAAATACGTTCCCAACTATTAAATCTAGGTCGTCGCCAAGGGATTTATTAGAAATTTTAACAAGGTTGTCAGATGTCCAGAAAGAAAACATTGCTGACATGGGGTTTGGATCATTGTTGGACGGGAACTTCAATATAAAAACAACACCAACAAAACTGGGAAAGTGGGTTGTAGACCAGTTTGATCCTGAAACGTCAACAATCAAGATGGGAGACGGTAGATCAATCCTGATCACTGCAGATATGATACAAGAACTGATTGGAATCCGGATGGGAGATATCACTGTCACAGAAGTGCGGGCAGCAACAACAGAGTTCCCGTTAATTGTTGAATGGAGACACACACATGATTATCCAGATGATAGATTCTACTTGAAAAATGTGGTTGAGAAACTGATTGTAGAGCATCACACTGGACGGGAATTCAAGCTAAACTTTCTTGTTGCATTCATCTCGATTATCGGCGAATGCACAAAAAATGGGACAGTAAACCAGAAGTTTTTGCAGTGTATAGAAAAGGAAGAAGATATCAAGAATATGGATTGGTGTACATACTTGTTGCAAACAATGAAGAAATCAAAAAGAGAGTATAACAGTTCATCTGGGTTCGGGGGTCCACTGCTGTTAATGGTGGTAAGTATTACAAACATTTAAGTGCATCTTAATCCAACAAAATAATGCATCTGCATTGTATCTTTATGCTAATTTCCTTGTATTATTATCTTTGCAGCTTTTGTATCTAAACTCAACCATCTCAAAAGAGGTTGAAGTTGCTCAAGAAAACCCAGCTATCAAAGCATGGGACACGCAAAAGCTGAAGATCAGAGAAAAACAGGAAGTGAAAATGGGAGGTTTTGGAAAGTTACCAATTAAAGAAGGGCGCGAGTACATTGCACCGAAAAGAAAGAGAGGTCTTACAAAGTCGACAATCAGGAATTCCAAAAAATCACCAGGTAATATGTACAATTTAGCTTTTATTACAAATTGTAATGTATTACAATAATTTCGTGATATTTAATAATAATCACTAAATCAATTTGCAGCGAAACAATTGGAGTATGCACAAGAAGACATAATACACCATTTATATACACCGAGAATTGACATTGGCGACGGAATATGTGGGATAGGTGAACCTTCAAATAAGGCTGAAGCATTCAAAATATTCAAAAGTAAAACATCAGAGGTATGTATGTGCATACATATGTATATTTAGTACATCAGGGTTAGTACATCTTAAAAAATAGGATTGGTGCATCAAATAAATAAAATTAAGTGCATCTGATTTGTATATTTAGAACATCAGGTTTGCACAAAATCTGTTAAAGCATATCAAGTTGCTAAGTTCGCCATTTCTGAGTTATAATGTAGTTAATGATAGTAGCTCCATAAGGATTGTTTCCTGCACCCAAGTGGCTAAGTTCGCCATTTCTGAGATTTTGTGTCTGATTAATGAGCTTTTGCTCTGTTACCACAAACTCAGGGAGTGTTTGGATGTTTGGGTTAGTTAGGGACGGATGGCCATGTATATTGGTGGAACTCAGCATTGCTTGATCATCTTCTCCCTTGTGATTGTGTACTTTGAAAGATTAGGTAAATTTGTTTAAGAGTTTTGGTTTGATAGTAGCTATATAATGATAGTTTACTGGTCCTAGTGATTAAGAATGTAGAATCCTGAATTGGTTGAGTTTTGCTTGTTTGGGGGATATGGTCATGATTATTGGTATGTATTATGTGATGCTGCTGATATGGTTCTTTACTGGTATAGATCATTTGACAGTTTCCTGTTGATTGTGGCATATGGATTTATTGATTAGTTATGTTTACATTTAGAGCATCTGTATGACAGCTTAAAGCATCTTAATAATATGATTGGTGCATCAAATAAATAAAATTAAGTGCATCTGATTTGTATATTTACAACATCAGATTTGCACAAAAATCTGTTAAAGCTTATCAATTGTTATTATTAATATTAATATTATTTTATTGTTATTTTTTAACGCATATTAATTAAATAATTCAGGAAATGAAAATGCAAATAACGAAGACATTGTCCATATCAGAAGGTGTACAAGGTCTGGTAGACGAATTGCTCAAATTGGCTTCGAATTCTTACCCTGAGGATGAGGGTTTAAAAGCACTTGTTCAAACAAGAAACGAGAAACTCATGAAAGCATTCAAACCAGGGAAGATCAGATCAGATGGCGGATCCGAAAAAGTCGTGGTTGAATCGGAAGAATATGTGAACGACGCACATATATCACAAGAAGACAACAACATGAGCACTGATGACTTTTTTGGACAAGAGAGTCCACAAATAGACATTGAAGTCGATAATATTGATGAAGACACGATTATGGCTGTAAATGATGGGGTTCAAGTGGGCACTGATAGGGTACGTGAAGGAGGAAACGGAGATAAAGATGAAAATGATAACCAATCAACTGAAAACATGGATGTAAATTATGGGGCAAATGACCGAACTCGAGTAAATGTTGGGGTAAATGATGTTGCAAATGTGATAAATGATGGGGTAAATGATGCTGTGAATGACGGGGTAAATGATCATGATGTGGTTCAAGATGGGGTAAAAATTGGGGTAAGTGATGCTGTAAATGAGGTAAATAATTCGGGAAATGCAGCTGAAGAAACTGATGGTATGAATGTGGACTTAAATATAATAGATAATAGTGAGGTTGTGGTTAAAGAGAAAAATACAGGGCTGGAAAAGGAGAAAAATACAAATGTTGTATCAACGGGAGATGTAAATATTAATGAGGAAGAAAACGTCAACAAAGAAAAAGAGAAAACGTTGGGTGAAGGGCTGCAAGAAAAACGATACATTGAACCTACAAGGACTGTTTCACAGATTATGAGAAACATGAGAAGCAAAGGTCAATTAAAACGTTTCCAAAATGATACAGACGCAGTGAGACAGCAGTTAAGCAATGAAAAAACGGTTGAAATCTCGAAAACTGGTAAAGATGCAACAAATAAAAATTTGGATTTCACACCACCAAGCTTCAATTTGTTTTCACAGAGCGACGACATGTTTGGACTGGACAAAGTCTTGAAGCTACCAATTGCTCAAGTAACAGATGCTGGGAAAGATGATGAAACCATTCAGCAAAATGATGTTGAAAAAGGTAAAAAAGACTTGGGAAAAGTTCAGAAGAACACAGAAGACCCTAGAACTGAAACTGTAAATACCAAAAGCCCGAAGGTTACAATAAAAGTAGTTCAAGGGCAACCTTCACCAACCACAAGGAGTAAAGCGAAACAGTTGGTAACCACTGAAGATGGAAGTATCACACCAGCTGACGCAATTAGAGCAGTTCCTATAAGATACATGAAACCAGGAAACACAAATGACAATCATGATGAACCGGAAAAGGAAGTAAGACAAAAAAGGGAGAGGGTATTATCAGGTGTATTGCTATCTCCATACGTCAAGAGGAAGGTCAGCATCACAAACAATTTGCAGGCTGATGAGAAACCTATCGTCGAGTTCATATTCAGCGGAACGTTGCCGGCTAAGTAAGTAAATGTGAATTTGACAAATATATATAGTATTATTTATTTTTAGTGCATCACAGTTGAATTATTAGTGCATCCATTTTATTAAACTGACGTGTTTACATATGAACAGCGATATTGTTTTCAAAACAATGAGCATGGAGGTCCCAAGGGTGGTATTTGAGAGCATGCGTGAAAGTTTACCGGTGACAAGTGCAGCTATAGACGTATGGAGTATAATTCAAAACAATGACGAGAAGCTGAAAAACAGGGTATCTTCACGCTTTTTGTTTTGCAAAACAGGAATGATGGTAAGTGAATTCAATAATATTCATAAATATTTTCATATACAAAAAAACAATTGATAAAATTCTGAATCAAATTTATGACATATTGTATAATGCTTTTTATTTTACAGATGTCACGCAAACCTGAGGACTATAAAAGAAAAATGGATGAGGTGCTCGAGTATTCTACAAAAAATAACCTTGACAAAGTTGAGCTGGTAAGATTTAAAACAAAAAACACAGTACATTGTTTATTAAAATTGTTGTTTAATGTAAATATGTATACGAATCAGGTATTTTTCCCAATAACCATGCCAACAGAAGAAATTAATCGATACTACCTTATTGTCTACAATTTGAAGACAATGGAAGTAGATATTATCGATAACAAGCATGATGACAGTCAAGACATACATAAAAGATACGGGGACATTCCAAAGGCACTGGTAAGAAACTTTTATTCGCACCCAAATGAATGTGAATGAATATGAATGTTTGATGTTAAGATAATAGAAGATAGTTTGATTTATGATTGATTGATACTGTTTTCGATCTCATTTCGTTGTCGGTATGATTTAATTGAGAATACATATAACATAATATGTATGATGATATTTTTGACATAGTCAATGCGAATACGATATATGTTGTAAATATGAAGTGATTCGTAATTTATATATAAACTTAGTTATTCAGACTTTAAATATCATAAGGGAATTAGTTTGTTTATTGATGCATCATACATAACAAAGTTATAGGTTAGTATGAAGTTAGTGATAAGTTTATTAGTGTGGATGTTGTATTAATAGTGCATCTGGGTTCAGATTTTATATTACTTAGTAGTATGGTTTGAGTTGGTGGTGCAAATGTAACTAATAATAGTTGTATGGATAATATATATGCACTGAACGATGTAATGCATGAAATATTTTAGTTTTATTATGCAGTTTACGTTGCCAATATTATATATATATATATATATATATATATATATATATATATATATATATATATATATATATATAAGGTGCATCTAAATGTATTTAAATTAGTGCATCAAAGATTATAAATAAGGTGCATCTAAATGTATTTAACATGTACTGATTAACACATTCAATTACAGACAAAAACATTTGCATTATATCTGCACTCAGTGGAACAACCATCTGCAGCTAAAATATCAACATCAAAACATAAAATCATGAAGCTGAAATGGGAGACAGGATTGAACCGCGTTTATTCTGGGATTTTTGTAATGAGACACATGGAGACATTCTTTGGAAGGAAAAAAGAGTTCAATTCTGGTCTGAAAAAACAGAGTGTCCAGCAACTAAACCAGCTAATCGGGCTTCGAAAGAAGTACGTGGTGAAGATGTTGATGACAACTATCAACGAAAAAAGAGAGATGCTAGAACAAGAGTCGAAAAGGTACAGCAATTTCAACGAAGCTCAAAAGTCGAATTTACATAAGACTCAATTTCAACGTCTTCAACCAAGGGTTCGAAAGTATTATGATGAGCACGAAGAGAAGCTCAAGAAAAAATGGAGCTTTCTGAACAAATTAACACCAGCAAACAATATGATGTGATAAATTTCAATTCTGAACTATATCTACGTACTTTCCCGTATTATTATGGTATCGTATTAATATAGGACATAAAACAATGTTATGTTATAATCAAAACTTATGTATTTGACTCTATGAATGGCATGTTACATATATGAGTTATAATGAATGATGTTGGAATGTCTTTAAACATAGATGCGTTATAAATGGTGCATCAATATGATATAAAAAAGGTAAATCAAATTGATAATTACTGATACACATGTGAATGATGATGAACTTACATTAAATAATGTTTTCATAACTTTCACATATGATTATATGAATGACAATTTACATTACCTTACAAGTTGAAACAAATATACATGGCTTAGAATGGTGCATCAATATGATAAAAAAAGGTGAATCCAAATGATAATTAATGATACATATATTAATGATGTAAAAAAATTGCATTGAATGATGTATAAAATAACTGAATATAGTAAAATAAGTAAAATAAGTTTTCATATAGTAAAAATTACATTAAATGATGTAAATGGGTTTAAACATACATGGGTTAGAATGGTGCATCAATATGATAAAAAAAGGTGCATCCAAATGATAATTACTGATACATATGTGAATGATGTAAAAAAATACATTAAATGATGTAAAAAATAACTTAATATAGTAAAAGTTAATATTGAAAATTATGGCATCAATATATTAAAAAAGTGTAAAATATAATGCATAAAATATACTGGGTCAATATGAAAACTTTATAACTAACCATACAATATAGTAAAATCAGTGCATCAATAGTTTAAAATATACTGCATCAAGCAACAAATATGCAATTAAATTCCATAAAATTCCAGTATCCAATACGTACGACAATTCCGTAAAAAATCAACAATCCATATACATGCATCAGACAAGCATGACATTATTCTGCATATTATGCTTATTTAGAAAAATCCTAAAAAAAAAAAAAAAAAAAAAAAAAAAAAAAAAAAAAAACAAAAAAAGACAAATTGCAATTGAAGGTGTATATAGGTGCATATCATAATCAGCAAAACGTTAGTCACTCCTCGTAATTAACATCCATGTCACGAGTAGAACGGCATGCTCTTTTGTTACCAGCCCTGATCGAGTCTTTATAAGGGCATGTCCTGGAATTATGTCCTTCAGCCTTCCCACAAGTGAAACAAACCCGTCTCTTCTTTCCTGCTTCAGATTCTTTGCGAATTATCTCATCAATGTTCTTCCATCGAGTATGAACCCCAGTCCCTTTGTTCTTTGATTGTTTCAGAACCTTTATAACAACACCTTCAGGTTCACTAACACCTAGCATTGAACAAAATGTATCCGATTTACTCTTCTTTAACCCAACTGGAACATCAGATTCGGCCCTAGATAGAAGTTCAGATAACTCCAAACGATAGACATCAAGCTTTTCTCTACAAGGCATCAACCTGTCAACCGTGTCTTCAACAATACGACGAATTGATCGAATAACAGCATCTGAGCTCGAATCAGCAACATTAACAAACGCGTCCAAACAAACATCATCAGGAGTCTTATACCACCTATCAAGCACATACTCTCTCGGGAAATCCTCAACACCATTTAACCTCAAAACGTAAAAGATATGACGGCAAAGTAACCCAAACAGATCAAACCTCTTGCATGAACAGGTAACAGACATATCATATGAACAAAACAACACCTGTATAATTAAAAAAAAAAAAAAATTATTGCATTAATTAATGCATCTAAATATATTCAATTTACTGCACCTGAATGTAACAATTAAACTGAATATAAACACAGTAATTAGTGCATCTAAACACAACAAAAAAGTTATCCTGCTGCAACTGAATTAGAACCTAAAAGCACAGGCTAAAAGCATCTAAGAACAACATCAGGTTTCCTAAAGCTTATGCCAAACAAACCTGAAGGGAGTACTTTGAGCTTAAATTCAACTAATATAGGAAATTCTGAAAATAAGCTAAAATAATATAGTGAAAGACAACCAACCAAAGAGCATATTTCCAGATTTTCAGCTAAAAAGACATTATCATGCAGATTTTAAAAATAAAAAAAACAACAGTGGATTGGGATATATGGTAAACTGATGTGCAGATGGGGAAAAAGAAAAAACAGGCCTAATAAGCTAATGCTACAAGCTTCTAAAGGATTCTAAAAGGCATCACATATCAAATCTAAACAATAAGCTACGAGGAATAACAAAGATACAACCATATCACCAAGAGCATAAGCAGTTTTAAAGATAGAATAAGTATGGTGCAGTACTAAAAGGATACTAAAGCAAATTATATGACCTAATCTAAGGATAAACTAAATATAAATACAGTAATTAGTGCATCTAAACACAACAAAAAAGGGCATCTAAAAACATACAATTATTTACATACCTCAAAAACTTCAAACGCTGCCTTGTCGTTCCACTTTTTAAAACCCGTGTCCCGAATGAAATATTTCTCAAAAAGACCAATCTCTTGAGTGCTAACAGACAAACAATTCGTAACAGAAGCAGAAATTTCTTCTTGTATATCAAAGAACACATTCAAAGTATAAATCTCAGCAGCATCCTTTTCTAATTTCAACCCAGTACGCATATCCGGTTTTTTATACCTAGATTCATGATCATTTTTTCGCTGAGAATACCTCTGAGAATCCATAGCAGAACCAAAATGACTAAATCAACAAAAAGGTGCACCAATATATACGAAAAGTTGAACATTAATTAAATCAACAAAAAAGTAAAACTAAAGCATGAAACATACTTGTTAGACCTAAAGGTTGCATCAAAGGATATCACGTCTCCAAAACGCCGATAATTCATCTTAGCACAACTATCAGCCCAAAACAAAGCAGATAAGGAATCTCCTTCACCTTTATAGTAATCGACAAAAAACCCCTCGCAATGCTTCTCAAGGTTCTCTAACTTCTCCACCACCATCTGTGCGTCACAGTCTCCAATAAAGGTACTCACATCCCGTTTAAAATTCTTGCAGTCCACCACAGTTGCACCAATGTTCTCGAACCCTCCGTAAATCTCTTTCATAAGCTTAAACGCTCTAATAGGTCCAACATTGGAATTCGATACTTGCATCAGAAAATGTTGCTTAGAACACCCCATGTCCCTTGAACTCATTAAAAACTGCATGTCTTCTTTTGAAACTAGCGGATGGTTGTGTTCTTCAACAAACACGTACACCTCATACATAACCCCATCGACTTTCCTAACCCTCAACTGAGCTAAACAACCAGTCTTACACGAGGTATTCTTCCTAAACTTTTTCTTAGAAAAAGAATCACCAACCAGTGACAAGTCAATTCCCTTGCCCTTATTGTCAATCGCCCCATTAGCACCTTTACCATTCACCCTACCACGCACAGCAACATCAGAATCAGACATATGTCTATCATACATAGAATCTCTTTTCTTCCCACCTCTATTACAGCTAAAGTACTTAATACTAGGACAATCGCTACCATCGGGATTGCTCTCAGTACCAAGCTTAATATCAAACCCTCCCATTTTTGAATAATGTCTGTAAAAGTTGTACGCTTGCACCAAGGACATAAACACAGTTCCTTTTGTCGGTTTAAGAGACACATCCACATCAGGAACCCAAACCCTTGACCCATCAATAACCGACGAAACACCAACAGATCGATCACCAACATTTGAGACATTAACAACAGATGAAGAACTAGATGAACTAACAAGCCTCGAACTAGAATCATCACTCACTGAGCCAGAGCTAGATACACGTACACCATCAGAACCTAAACTAGAACTACCCCCACACACATAACTACAACTGCTGCTTTCGCCAACATTGTTTGAAGAAGAAATCGTACCTAAACCTGAAGATATGAAAACACAACAGTTATAACATGTTTTCGTAACTACTACTTATAACCAAATATAAAAAGTGCGTATGTATATATTCAGTGAATATGTACACAAAAAAGGTGCATCAACAAACTTACTCCACTAAAATTCATATCAATCACATCAACTTATCACTTCACTTGAAGTTATACATTGTGCATATAAACTTAATCATCTTATACGTATACAGCTATCTAATCCGTATCAATTCAAGTTATACATTCAATGCATATAAACATATTTAATACACTAATTCATATCAATCACATACAAGTGCATCCGGATACAAAAATAAAGGTGCATCAACAAACTAGTCAGTCGCATAAACTTATCAATCAACATACAAGTGAATATCAACAAACTTACTCCATAATTCGTATACAAATGAAACTGAATACAAAAACTTAATCAACTAATTCATATAAATCACATACAAATGAATATGAATACAAAAATAAAGGTGTATCCACAAACTTAATCCACTAATTCGTATACAAGTGCATCTGATACAAAAATAAAAGTGCATCAACAACACTTATCATCAAATACAGCAATATCAACAACGTTAATATGAACATTAACAAATCTGAATCATCTGTATCACAATAGCAACAACACTTATAACAAATATTGCAGCAACAGTAACATTAATATGAACATGATTGATAAATTAGTACATCTGTATTATACATCAAAATCGATTTAATTAATATATATGTAAAAAAATAATAACAATAATAAATAACACATCATAATACATAACAAACAGCAATTCATAAAAAATAGTGCATCTGTACCAAAAAAAAAATTATGATTATGCTAACAATACAACTGATAGAACATAATCATTACATAATCATTAACGTATATGATAAAAATAACAAAAAATAAAATAAAAAATAGACTAAAAAAACAAACAAATCATCAGATAACACACGCATTAGGTCAATATCAATAACATAATCAGTTATGAAGATTAACATCGAAAGTAAAGGGGAAAACGTGTTACATCACATAATCATATAATTAAAGCAAAAAAAATAACGATTATAGTTATGATTAACATACAGTTGATGTCGGAATGTGTCATTGTGATTGACGGATTCAGTGCATCAACGAGCTCTATTGATTTGTGACAGAAAAAAATGAGTATATTGAGTTTTCGTTTTATAGAGGAAAAAGGAGAGAATTTTGGAAAGGATAATCTCCAAAAATGATTTTGATTTAAACATTATATACGGTATTGTAAAAAGTTACGGAATTTACCTTCAATAATATAGAATGTTGCATTTAGGCCCCTGTAGTTTGGTGAAAAAAAAAAGGAGGGGAAGGGGGATGATCCAACGGTTGAGATCACTTCCCCCACTTTTCTCTTGAGATCAAGTTTTTAAATGATCCCATCTCTCTCTCTCTCTCTCTGTTAGGAATTAGAAATTCTATATATTAAAGAGTCGGTCACCTCAAGTATATGTAATCGTTAGAAAGCTCGTAGTCGTAGTTCTTTTAAGTTAAGTAGTATTTAGTTAAGTAACACCGTGGAGGACGGACGGGTCTTTACCCACTGTATGCCTGATCCACAGCCCGATGTGTGGCGATTTATGTAAGACTATAAATACTCTCTACCTTCCAAGGTAGAGAGTTGGAGCTCATAATAATATCTTTCACTTTCTCTCACTAAGTTCCCTAAACCTCTAACTTTCTCTCTCTAGAATTCCATCTATACGCCACTTTGTGTTATGGTTTGATGTGTATGTGAAAACTAATATCCTACAATTGGTATCAAGAGCCATGGTTAGATCATATCTTGCACATCTTTGGATTTCTAGTGGTTTTTAGGTGGTTTTTGAGTTTGAAAAAGTTTAGTGGTTTTTGCATCATTTGGTTGATTTCTCGGGTTAAAGTTTGGATTTTGTTAGTACTTTTATGTTTAGAATCATCACAAGTGTGTAGGTTTTCATTTGGTAAGCTTAAATCATGTTGGTTGGGTTGTTTTTGGATTGAAAAGTGATGTTTATGTGGTTTTTTCATGCTAGCGACTTAACTCACGGATTAGTTTCTTCGTAGCGACTTGCTTTACAAATTTGTAGCGAGTTACAGTTTTAAACCTAGCGACTTAGATCTAGCGATTTACAGTACAAGTAGTGGACTCTCCACTACGGGTAGCGACTTGGTGATAGCGACTTGGTCTGTAGCGAGTTGCTCTTTAGCGACTTGTATCTTTAGCGACTTGAGTAGCGAATTGCTGCCAAAATTTTGCTAGCGACTTGAGGCTTAGCGAGTTACTACTTAGCGACTTGCATTTGTCTAGCGACTTGGGACTCTAGCGACTTAGTGGTGTAGCGAATTAAGTGTTAGCGACTTAGTGCATTATCTTCTAGCGACTTAGTGCATTATCTTCCAGCGACTTGAGTGATTGTTTACGGTTTTCTCTTGATTTAGTAAAATCCCGTGAAAGAATCTATTTCCCGATTTAATCATAGAGTTATAAAATCCCGTATAATCTGTTAACATGTCTACCAACGTTCCTACTATCATCTCCACTGTTGCTGAGGATGTTCAAGCAGCTGGCTCAGATACTCGTCCACCCATGCTTGACAGAACTGACTACGATTCTTGGGCTCAACGAATCAGATTGTATTGCCTTTGAAAGGAAAATGGTGTCAACATTCTCAAACCCATTGATGAAGGACCATATCGAGTTGAGACGACTAGAGACATACTTGATACTAATGAAGATGGTACTCCTGTTTACGGAATGGACAAACCTAAGATGTATGATGAGCTTGATGATAAGGATAAAAAGAGATTCGATGCAGATATCAGGGCTTCAAACATTGTTCTTCAAGGTCTTCCTAAAGACATCTACAAGCTGATCAATCATAACACTGATGCAAAGGCAGTTTGGGATAATGTTAAGATGCTTCTCTCAGGTTCAGAATTAACTATGGAAGACAGAGAATCCCAACTCTATGACGAATTTGAGCACTTCAAGATGAAACCAGATGAGAATGTCTATGAGTACTATGTGAGATTTCATAAGTTAGTGAATGACATGAGGAACATCAGAATGACTATGCCTAACATTCAGCTGAACTCAAAATTTGTGAACAACATGAATCCCGAATGGCACAAGTTTGTCACAGCTGTGAAGCTCACTAAAGGATTGAAGAATACAAACTATGAGCAACTGTATGCCTTCCTCCTTCAGAATGAGAGACATGCTATGTTTGAAAAATTGATTCTCAATCAGTTCAAAACCAACCAGGGAGAGACAAGCTCGTCTAATGACTCAACAACTTTCTACTCAAACATCGGAATCACAACCAAAGCATCACAAGTCATACCCTTGGGTAATGGTAATCACAAACTCATTCCTGATCCTATGTTCAAACAAGCTGATGCTGATGCACACGTGGGTAACTTCATTAATCAACTAGCTCTTCTCATTAGTCAAAACATGAATTCTCTCCCACAAACCAACAACAACCTCAGAACAGCATCTAACCCACACAATCAAGCCACTGTTAAAGATGGAAGGATCGTGGTGCAACCAGTTCAGGAAAGACAGTATGATCAGGGAAGAGGTGGAGCTGGGAGAGGTTATGTTGGCAACCAGAATCGAGGAAGGAATGGTAACCAAGGTCAAGCTAAGCCAATCAAATGTTATAACTGTGGTGGTGAGGGACACATTGCAAGGAAGTGCACATCTCCAAAGCGTCCACAGAATGCTGATTACTTCAGAGATAAGATGCTGCTGGCACAAGCTCAGGACAATGGTGCTGCTTTGGATGAAGAGGAATTGCTGTTTCTTGCTGAGGGCAATGCCAAGACCTATGATGCAGATGTGGATGAGCAGCCTATTCAGAAGATAGGTCACAATCATCAGAATGCCTTTCAAGTCGCTGACTGTGATGCATACGACTCTGATGTGGATGATGGACCTACGGCACACACAATTTTTATGGCTAGCATTTCTCCAATGGTTTCTCCCAAGGTCTCTTCTTCACCACTAGCTGGCCCATCCAATGACAAGCTCATCTCAGAGGTATTAAAACTATACGATGATGCTGATGTGCAACAGATGCATGAGAAAGTACAATCAACTGAAACTATTGAATCAAATATTGAAAATATGGGTAATATCGATATTGTCCCATATGATCAATATGTGAAACAAAGTGAAAGTGAAGTTGTACCAAGTGATGCATCTTCTGCAGTCAACAATGACTATGTTTTTTATGAATACACTGCATGTGCCCCTGATGATTCTGTAATTTCTGAACTAAATGCCTATAAAGAACGTGTTGCTATTTATGAACAACGGGCTAAATTTGAGTTGACCACTCGTGAGCAGGAAATGGATGACCAAGTGCGTACAGTAATTAGAAAAAGTAAGTTTAGAGAAGAAGTATTGAAACAATAATTAAATTCCTTGCAAGAAAAACTTTCTAAAACAGCTAAGCAAAAACAAGAACTTCAAGAAAATGTGAAAATGCTTAAGCAAGAATTTAATGCAAAGGAATCAAAACTCTTGAGAGATTTTTCTAATCTGAAAACTTTGAAAAACAAACTTGAAAAATGAAAAAGATTAATGACATGCGTGAACCAGTAGGTAAAGGACGAGTGCTCACCAGTTGAGTTTAAATCGGGCAACAAGTATTTATCGTTGTGCAAGAAATATCCGTAAATCAAGTCTTTAATGTCTTAGTAGTCCCCGTGTACGTCACATAAGTATTTTTTGTATCAGTAACAACTGACGTCTTCTACGTAGTGAACCATGTTGAAGTGAAAGTGAAACAAAGTGTATAACTAGTATACCCTGTTATAGCTATAATGGGTATAAAAGTTATAAACTAAGTTATCAAAGTCAACTAACATGAAAGAGTACGTAGACAACGTGTAGTCGTAGTAGCATATCAAAATTATGGA
>BPTQ01000003.1:158115166-158182696 GCA_019973895.1 Chrysanthemum seticuspe
TAAGACTCTTCGACAAAGAATTAGCATTGGAGCATGATTTGACTTATTTTCCTATTAACTTTGTGTGGGTCAAAAAATTTGATTTCATTTGAGGATCATGGGAAATTAATTGTGAAAGTTGAAAGCCATTATTACTAATCAAAGCAGTTGGTGAAACAATTAATTGTGAAAGTCTAGAATAATGTTTTAGATAGGGACAAACAGGCTGATAATTTACATAGTTATTGCAAACTTTTTCATTAATTGTATCACATGTTTATGATGGTGTCAACCATGCATAAGGTTTTTTTTCATGCCTAATCACTTACCAATAATATTCTTCAATCTCATCTCATACCAATCTCATACCTAACAATAGATTTTTAGTGTCAACCATGCCTAACCCATACATCATTTTTTTTTTTTTTTTTTTTTTTTTTTTTTTTTTTTTTTTTTTGCAATATAATAAAAACATAACATTATATTAATACTTAAAAGAAAATTACATAAACTAAATCGCATTAATAAAAACAACGAACTAAAACATATATCTAAAAATCGCAAGTCCATCCATATTTTGCCGCGAGCTCACGTTTTTTGCCAAGAGTGAACGCTAATATATTTGGGTCGGTTATGTTATCGTGCGGTTTATTATAGAACTTCAGCGCCTTCCACATATGCTTTTCTTCCATTAAAGCGATTTTTGTCGCCAAGAACTTTTCGGCCATTTGATTCTGTGCAACTTTTTTCGCCATCGCCGTCTGCAATAGTTGTGTCTTATTTGTTGTGTATGTGTCGAAGCTCGCAGCTACACTATTTATTGTCGACAACTCGCTTTCGGCCTTTTTACCTTTTCTTTTTCGCAGAGGAGTGTTGTCGACATTCAGATCAGGAAGCACAGTGTTGTTGTCATTGCTTCCGGACTCGTAGTGGGCGGATTCCGACGACTTTCTTCGTTTGTCGGAATGAGAAGTAGATCCTTGCGCTACATCTGGTTGTTCTAACCATTTGTCTTCTTGCTTAACAACGTCCCAAGCATCAATATGAGTAAACGCCTTGCCAGTTTTGTTCTTGTAATCGGCCATGGCATTTGTCATCACGTTAACATCGCTACACCCACTCTCACGAATACGTTTCTACAATTATAAAAGTAATAATTATAAATTCTTATAAATATACAATTATAATAGTAAAAAGTATAAATTAATAAAAGTAAAAAGTTTAAAACTTACTTGTTGGATGTATAGCCCATTAAATATACCCATTTCGAAGTTCATAGTTTTCCACTTTGTGTTCAAGGCATGAAAAGATCTAGTTGTATCTTTCACGTTTTGCTTGAAATGCTCAAGAATTCGTTTCCAAAAACTATCTCTACTTTGTTCATTCCCAACGACTCTACATGTCGAGATATGAACCCAAGCTTTAGCCAAAGCCGCCTCTTCGACCGGCATCCAAGATTTTTTTTCCGCTTTATTCGGTTGTTTCTTTTTTTTCACTTCTTGGACTTCTTGAATTTCTTCATCATTTTCTAACATACACAACATTATAAAAATAAAAATTCGATACATACAATTCGAAATAAATAAAATAAACATTCGAAACACATACAATTCAAAAAACATAAAATAAAAATTCGAAACACATACAATTCGAAAAAAATAAAAATTCGAAAAACATAAAATAAAAATTCGAAAAACATCAAATAAAAATTCGAAACATAAAATACCCATGGGAGTTGGTTGTTGCGTTTCGGGAACCACATCATCTTCATCATCATCCAAGTCATATAGCGGTAGATCTCGTTCAACACTTGGTTCACGCTGCGATGGACCGTCACGGTACTCGAACGGGTCAAAGTCACTTGTAGGAGACATCGTGTATTGAGTTGGAGTCAATGGTGGTGGTTGGTGAAAATATTGGGGTTGAAAGTACGGGGGAGAAGTCATTTGAGGATAAAATTGAGGAGGACTCATTTGGGGAATGTATGGAGCGGGTTGTGATTGAATTTGTGGACGAATGGAACGAAAACCTCGTCCACGGCCTTTGGATGATGAACCACCTTTTGATTTTCTTGGATCCATGAGATTGTTTTTTAAAAGTGTAAAGAGATGTGATTTAATTTGTGTTAGAAAATAGGATTGAATTTGTTAATTTATAGAGGGGAGGTAATTTTATTTTTTTTTTTTATTTTTTTTTATTTATTTATTTTTTTTTAAACCTAGCAACGGCTAGTTCATTAATATTCCAACGGGTATATTTTGTCTTCCAACGTTCATATTTGCTTCATGCCAAATCGGGGTATATTGCCGATTCTACAATCCCTCCCACCAAACCGCATGATGCCGATTCCCAGGCAATGCCAATGCCGATCGGCATTCATCAAACCGAACCCCATGCCGATTGCATTGCCGGTACCCTTAGTATTTGTTTAAGATTTTCTCTTTTTAGATTATTCATAAAGGCGTGTTTACTTAGTTATACACGGTTTAACCAATATTATGTATAATAGATTGTAATATTGTCCATTGAAAAATAGTACAAATAAATTTGAGTTTCATATATTGTTAATTTTATACCCAGTAAATAATTTTAATCATGTGAAACATAATGTTAAGCTACGGACTATTACGTAATAAATATCTATATATTCAAGATTGAAGCTATTTGTTCCAATAGTACATGTGCATGCAGATGCATATGTATTAACTTAATTGACCATTAAACCAACAACATGTTACGATCTCATGTCGGTCAAATACGAGATTGATCGGTGGTTTATAATGTTTAGGTGTCCTTTTTTTTAAGCTAGCTTTTTGGAGTGAGTTCTACACTTAACTTATAAACGATGTGAATCGGGTGTGGAAAAGTTCGTATCAAATTGATATCAAGTTGTTTCATAAATTGTTCTTTTTTTCTATCTCGATTCGCCCAACAATTTGGTTAACCGTATCTCATTTCTTAAGTCACTCACGATACATAGTATATCACAGCAAATGGCAAAAAGAGCCAAGAAGGTATAATCCTAAGTTTAAGTTTTGATCAACTAAATTAGCCTATTCGGTAATACGGTAAGTCGGTAACAATACTCTAATCATCAAGTTAACTTAGTGTGATATGCCAAATCAGCTACCACATAGATAGTTGGTGTGATCTTACATTCCATCTTAGTGACACATGGCATTTTAAAGTTGTGTCTAATGATAAAATTAGTTTTAGTTGAGTCAAAAGTAAGGATATTGAAATATTAAAATTTATCCGTCTTTTGCAAGCAACCTTAGGCTAATTATTTCAAAAGTTCTAAAGTTGTATGATCAAAACTCAAAAGCAATAAAAGGTGGAATAAATTACTTATAGTGCCCTTGATGTTAACTATTATTACATGAATTATCCTCAATTGTAAAGAATGAAAAAATGTTCTCAAAATCGACTTAACATTGTACGAGTGTACTTTTGATATACATTGTGATTTACATATATATATATATATTTCCCGTGAAACTAGCCATGAAGTCGTTGATCATAAATAGCTTTCAACTCTTGTTAATACTGGTACTCAAATGCAACATATTGAATCCGAAATACCCATATCAAAACATGTTTTGCGTGCTCTAAACAACTTCGATTTACATGCATATAACTAATCGATGATCAAGACATTAAGAAAAAAAAAGTTTGAAATGGAGCATTATGTTTCAAGGAACCACCAACGAGTACTGCTCTTAATTTGCCATATGCTTACTTAATTAGCTTATCTGGAGCTTAACTGTAGGGTAACTGTAGTTGTATAAGTTATTAAATGTTAGAGGAACTCTAGGGTAAATTAACACTTGAGGTGGCATGGATCCCTACCAAGCTTCATGATAGCCATGTTCAGCTGCATGCAGCCCCACACAAGTAAAGTAACCATATACACAACCAACATGATTAGAACAGCCAAAAAAGAAGGAGATTACTAATAAGTTGTCATTTTGATAAGTAAACTTAAGTTTCCTATTCTTTTAAATACCATTTCTTAACAAATATAACTATATCATGGTCAATTCAACCTGTAAGAAACGAGTAACCAAGAGTATAAGACCAAAGAAAAATTACCAATAATTGGTCAATATATGAAAGGTTACGTGCCCATGTACCATGTAACACAAAAACAAGACAAGAAATAAAGGTTTTCACCCAACATACCTTAAGAAGTATCATAGTAAGTTTTAAAAACTTTAGTTACATATTTAAACGCAAAATCTCTAGTCATATACTTATTTTCCTTAATAAGATCAGTAATATTGTTTTCCTCTTATCTAAAGGGTTAATAACCTTTAAAGCACTATACTTGTCAAGAATGACAGTTCTGCGTAGCGAACTAAAAAAATAACTCTTTTAGACATTAAAGTTGACATTTTTGCCTTTCTTTAAGTATTATGACCATATTATGATCATTTTACCCTTTTCTAATTTTTTTCGAAATACTTCTTTTTTCGAAAATATTTTTTTTTTAATTTTTTTTTCGAAATACTTTTTTTTTGAAATTTCTGAAATTTTTTTTCGAATTTCTTTTTTTTTGAAATATTTTTCGAACGGTAAAATGGTCATAATACTTAAAGAAAGACAAAAATGTCAACTTTAATGTCTAAAAGAGTTATTTTTTTAGTTCGCTACGCAGAACTGCCATTTTTGACAAGTATAATGATTTAAAAAGTTATTAGCCCTTATCTAAATGAATCATCAATAACGAATGGAACCAACAACTACATTTACGGCAAATTGTTATTGTACGTGGTCCACATCTTGTTTCAATATGGTCATCTATGCATGCTTCATGATAATTGTTAGTTTGATGATGATGTGACTGATATATATGAGGTCCATGAATATATAGAAACTAAACGTTATTGACATATCTATCCTACTTAGGATCGTTTTTGTCTTTGCAAGATCGTGATCGTAAGATCGGATCGAGATCCTAAGATCCTACTACAACGTTATTTTTTAATAGTCTTTGTAATATTATTCAAATCTACAAATTACTATATATAATAAATAAAAAATTATATGAATGTTTTATGTAAGCATTGTCCTAAATTATGAATATTGAATGTTTAGGAAGAATTACATGTTGTTTTCTTAATTCTATTAAAAGATAACCCATAACTTTGTGCTTTTTTAGTTTGTGGTTCGAGAAAAGTAAGATCGGATCGGATTAGATCTTAAGATCCTACGGTCAGGATCGGGATCCTGTAAGATCTTAAGCTTTTTAAGATCCTATGTAGGATCCGGATCGTTTTTTCTTTGTAGAATCGTAAAATCGTAAGATCCTAAGATCAGGATCGGGATCCTGACAACTATGCTTTTTATACATGCATAAGTCAAGAAAATATAAAAGTACAATAATGTTTTTATCTACTTTTAAAAATATATTTATGGTTTATATATATAGTAGATACTTTTACAGAAAATAAAAAGGAAAAAGACATCATAGGCCCCAACAAGTCTATCATTAACAATGCCCTTACCTATCGCTTACTTTTCCCCTTTAATTCTTCTACTTCTTCTTTATATTTCTAATCATAGTTGGAAGGGAAAGTGAGAGTGAGACCAAGAAGAAAAAAAATGGTGAAAAATGGTTCCAAAATACCAAGTTTTTGCCTAGCCAAAATTAGGCCACATGTTAGAGTACGTTCACCAAGTATGCAATTGAAAGGCAATGTGGACTCTTCCACTAAAACCGACGAGCAAAAAACCGAAGTTTCTAGCAGTTCTTGCAAAGAAAATGAGACTAAATCCGAAGATGTCACTAAAGTTGAGGCACAAGTAAAGATTATTGCTAGAAAAGTGATGATCGTTGTTGATTCAAGCGTAGAAGCCAAAAATGCATTGCTATGGGCCTTAACACATACGGTTCAGAGCAATGACATTCTTGTTCTTCTCTATTTCAAGAAGATTGCTTCGAAACAAGGTTTCTTTCTAGCAATCTAATGTTTTTAGTAGTTATTTTGCCATTTCAATATTGTCATTATGATCATGTTCACAAAGTGTCAAACCATTTCCTTCTTTGCCTATCTATGCTAATAATGTATACCAGTAATTTATATCACATAGTCTAAAAGCAATAAAAAGCAGCTATGCCTGCATAAAACTTGTGCAACAAGTAAAAACCACCTATCATAGAACATGAACATGGTAAATGGCTCAAAAATAAGCCGAAATTTTTGGTTGTCAAGTGTTATTATTTATTAAACTTAATCACAATCCCTCTAACATCATTTTTGGCTTTTGTGTTTGTAATAGGAAATGACTTAACTAAGGAGAAAGCTACAAAAGTTCCTAGTTTTCTTTGTTCTATGAAAAACATGTCTCAGATGAAACGTTCAGATGTGAGCATTGTTCCTGTCGGCCTTTTAATTCTCATAAGTATAAAGTAATGTTACGAACTTCAAGTTCTAACTTTTTTTCAATGAAGGTACAAGTTGAGATATCGATAGCAGAAGGAAAAGAGAAAGGTACTACCATTGTGGAGGAAGCAAAAAAGCAAGAGGTGACAATGTTGGTAATGGGGCAAAAGAAGCAACCGATCACATGGCGGCTATTGTTGACGTGGGCTGGCAGACCGATGGGGGCTAATGGTGGCGGAGTGGTGGATTATTGTGTCCAAAACGCTACTTGTATGGCGGTAGCAGTAAGGAGAAAGAGCAAAAGAGTTGGTGGTTATCTCATTACAACCAAACGCCAAAAGGATTTTTGGCTATTGGCCTGATTAAACCTTCAAAACAAATAAATTTTTCATTTGGTTTGTTTAACTTAATTAGTACATGTTATTGTAAATGTTTATATAGTAGTAAATGAGGGATTGAATTGTGTTTGTATGTCTCGAATAAGTAAAACTTCATCAAATAGAGTAAGAAATTCAAGCCTTCAAAGATAAACACTAAGGAATTCAATAGAATAATTTGTGCTTGTATATATATCATCAAAAGATTTACCAACAAACAAATTGACCCATAAAATGTTGTTTCTCCAAGTTAAACAAAATGTGTTTTGTCATGATTTGTTCAACTTGGCATAGTGACGAATGGGACCCTTGAGAATTAAGATACCTTCCTGCTTTTGGAAATTGCCTCAGTTTAAGCCTAAATATATGTTTTAAAATAAGAAGTAATAAGAATAATTATAACCGTAAATCCGAGATGCACCGACCTAAATTAGATGTATCCTTATAATCTTAGATACATTATAACGCATCATAGTGTGTTTTCTAGCTTTTAATCAGATGCATATACGTATATTAGATGCATTTCATGATTTCTCTTGTTTTTTGTTCCTCTACACGTGCCAAAATCATGAAAATCAATTTGCACCATCTATACATCAAATTAACTTTTGAAACTCAAGATTATGCATCTATATGAATAGAAATGCATATAATGCAAGTCGTTGCATCACAAATGCGTGGTTTTGGTCACTTCTCACCACTTTTTATTTTAATTTACTTCTCACTGGATTACTACTATATATATATATATATATATATATATATATATATATATATATATATATATATATATATATATATATATATATATATATATATATATATATATATATATATATATATATAACCTAAACGGGGTGAGATCAATAAAGATCATATAAAAACTAAAGATCAAATTGATCAATCTCAATCATCTATTTTTAATCAAATTAATTAATTTTACTTTCACTCTTATATTTAAAAATTAAATATTTCACAAACCTTTAATAGTTAGATAAAACTAATTATACCATTGAGACAATAATAAAATTATCTTTCTATAGAGATCAAATATTGTATACTTTCGACGAACTTATTTTTTATCGTTTTTTGCGCGTTTCGATATATTATACTATAAATGAAAATTTTAAAAGTACTCTTTGCGTTAACACAACCCGTAAACTACAAACCCTAACCCCTAAAAACCCTAACCCCTAAAACCTAAAAACCCTAACCCCTAAACCCTAAAGAACCCTAAACCCTAAATCTCTAAAACCTTAAACGCCTAAAACCCTAAACCCATAAAACCCTAACCGCTAAACCAAAAAAACCTAAACCCTATCCGCTAAACCGTAAGAAACCTAAACACTTAACTACTAAAAAGCTTAACAAAAAAAAGTCAAACCCATAAACCCTAAAAACCTAAACCCTAACCGTAAACCCTAAACCTACAAAAAAATCGGAAATTTTTTTTTGTCGAAAGTATATGATTTTGGATATCAAATTAAAGGTAATTTTATCCTTGTCGTGATGGTATGATTAGTTTCTTATAACGATCAATGATTGGTGAGATATTTAGTTTTTAAAAATGAATGTGAAAGTTTATTTTATTGTTTTGATGAAAAAATGAATGGTTAAGAATGATTTATTTGATCTTTATTTTTCTTTAATTTTTATTGAACAAAACTCTATCCGAAACTGTGTATTTAACTGAAATACTCAGAATTATGCAATTTAATGTTATTCACCTTTCAATAAAAATAAAACATCAAACTCCACAAACCCTCACAAGTTTAGTTTTAATACGAGAAATAGCTTACTCCGTATATAATTATGAAAATCACATTTGTGGTGAAAATAAAGACAAAAATCAAAATATAAGAAAATAAATTTTGAACGGAAATTTGTACTCGTATTCTAGCAAGGAACTTGTTGGGTTTTAATAATTATAACAATTATAAAATCAAGTAAACATCATTAAAGCATGCAGCGGAAGTATAATGAATAATATATGTATATTAATTAACCGAATAAGAAAACGCGTACCTTTTAGCAAAACAAGAACCAAACGGTGATGTGAACAAGTAACAAAACCCAAAATCCTAACTTAGGGTTTCACCAAATTCGTCCCACCAAAAATCGACCACCAAGGAATTCACAAACACAAGTGCGTTTGTCCTTCGTTCTTGTACACACGTACTATTAGCGAATTGAAGTGAAAAGCTAGGTTATTGATCACAAAACAAACCAAATACTTAAACTTGAGTTAAGCAAATCGAATCCCTATGGGGAGGGGTGTTTGACCAGCCACACACAAGAAAGAGGGAGAAGGAGAGAAATTAGGTTTGCAAGTCACCAAGATTCGGTTTAGAATGAATACAATGGGATTGTATTTATAGTTAACCAATCTTGGAGGACAAGTTAATGTGTGGGTTGGGTTAGGGAACCCCAACCGATCGGCCAAAGCAACCCAAAGGGGTTCTAGATCTTTCCCGACTTATAATTTCATCTCTAGTCCTTTAAGTTTACATTTAACGACCGTTAGCCAACCCTCGTTAAATATTAACTACCGTTAAGTATTTATTTCGTGACTAATAATTAATAATAATAACATTTTATATATATTAATTATTTAACATCAATTCTCATACGTAATGTGTGCAATCCCGAAGTCTCGAGTTCGAATCCGGACATGCGTATATTTAAATATCCATAAAACCTTTCAGCTCCCACTTGGATATTACTAAATATAGTAATGACATTGGTTTAGTCTAGCCTAACACGCCAATGCCCCCAGATCGAATCGAGTATGGTTTCCTGGAAAAACCATTTAACGATTCATCATTTTTACTTATCCTTTTGTTACTAATACTACATTAACTATGAATATGGATCAAGTCATTTCATAAGTTAATATTCTGTTTCTCGTTGTATTCGATTGAACAAGATTACCAAATCATCTGAACGTATTCCAGATAGATCTTGGGTATGGCCATACAAACATCTTGTCAACCCTACGAGGGGCCCAAATATAGTATTATGCTTTGAAACAAATTCAAATGAACAAATTCTCTTGACTACAAACATAACTCATGAACTTTGTAAGACTTCTGAAAATAGCCCTTATAACTACCAGTTACGGATAGCGTTAAACTATCTTACACAAGTGCACTACATTCATATCAGTTATCTGGTATCTCAAGTCTGAGGATAAACACTTCATGACTTACTTAATGACAAAGACCCATAAGTAACATCATGTAAAGTTGGGATCTGTCCTATATTCAATTAATTGAATATCATGTGAATCTGGTATGTCCCACGCATCAATATACTTAAGTATATTCTACCAAAACTCAGATTTGTCTTAATTCAATGACATTCCCACATCATTGATTGACAACGGACTATTTAGAATAACATAAGTTATTCATGGATTAAACATGCAAATATAGGATATAATATTAAGAAAATGAAAAATAAACATAAACAACTATTTTATTTCATTAAAGTAATATTTGTTCATAACATCCTTTATCCAAATACTAATCACAGATCTGCATGAAACTACTAGCTAAACGAAGTCCTATCCCATCAGCATGGTGAGTAAGCTTTTCTTTTGACAAAGGCTTCGTAAAGGGATAAGCTAGATTATCATCTGTATGAACTTTGAGTAGATTGATTTCACCTATTTCGACTTGTTCTCGAACATAGTGATATCGACGAGGAAAATGTCTGGCGCCCTTCATGACTCCAGGCTCATTGGCAAATGTTATTGCAGCAGAGTTGTCACAATACACATTTAAAGGTAATTCGATTGAGGGCATTACTCCGAGTCCCGAAATGAATTTCCTAATCCAAACAGCTTCCATCGCAGCTTCTGAAGCAGCTATGTACTCAGCTTCTGTAATAGACATCGCAGTCGTTGTTTGCTTCTTGCTCTTCCAGTCAATTGCTCCTCCATTAATGACAAAGACGTATCACGTTTGAGACTTCTTATCATCTTTATCAATTTGGAAAGACGCATCGCAAAAACCTGTAACATCAAGTTCTGCATCTGGATTTCCTCCATACACTAGAAACATTTCTTTAGTAGCCCTTAGATACTTAAGAATGTTCTTAACAGCTTGCCAGTGTTTCACACCTGGATTCTGTTGATATCGACTGGTGATATTCTATGCAAATGCCACATCAGACTTTTACATCTCACAGCATACATGATAGATCCTACAGCCGAAGCATAAGGAACTTTTCTCATATGTGCCACCTCTTCAGGTGTTGACGCACATAGTTCACTACTTAAGCCATGTTCAACTTGCATCGGCAAATATCCCTTCTTGGAATCTTGCATATTGAATCTCTTCAATATTTTATCAATGTAAGTACTTTGGCTTAGTCCAATCAACCGCCTTGATCTATCTCGGTAGATCTTTATTCCCAGAATAAATGCTGCTTCCCCTAAATCCTACATAGAAAAGCACTTTCCAAGATAAGACTTTACATCTTGCAAACTTGGAATGTCTTTTCCCATGATAGAGGTTTGGTCCAATCTGTGTAGTATGGAGCGTTGTCTTTTCTGGTGTAGTCGATGTTTGCTTCAGGGTTGAGCCAATCAATGTTGTTAGACATGGCTCGTGCTATGTTTTCAAGGTGATATTCAACTTCAATAGCACTTTCCGAGCTGTCTTTGAGTATTTGAAAAGCTTCATTCTTGATTCGTTTCAACTCTGATTTCGTCATCTTCTTCACTCGGAACTTTTCTTGCAATATCTTTGCATGCTCCAATGTACTACCTCCTACCATATCTTGGTCTTCATTTAAGGCGGGTGTAGCAGCAACAAGTGTTGAGAACCAATCATATTCGGTGTCGTCATCGTCAAGCCATGAGACGACATAAGCCTTGGGAGTTTTCTTCTTTTTCTTAGGCTTTGATGAGGATGATGGTTTCTTTGTTGTTGAAGCAGGAGAGGTGGGTTGTTGTTGGGGCTCAAGGACTTCCTCATCGTCACCACCAGTGTACTCGAAGTGATCACCGGTTTTCGTAGTTTGAGGTGGTAACTCAGAGTCCTGAGGTTTTTCAGTAGAAGAACGTGGAGGAGATCGTTGTTGAGCTGGAGTCCTTTGGGGTGGAGGTTGCAAAGAGGATGATTCACCAGTTTTCTTTGGACGTTTAGGCTCTTTATCTTTATCCTTATCTTCATCGTCTCTTGGACGCTTGGGCCTCTCAGCTTCTTCTCTGCATGCTGATTTAAGTTGGTATTCCAGCAATGCTTCAAACAATTAACCTTCGTAAGAGGCAAATGTTGCAGATCGTTTAGACATTTGAGCTACGAGCCTGGAAACCAATTCAGCATCTGAGAATATTATGGGATCAACTGGATTGATGTTTACATGCATTGGTGTTGATCTCATAGTTTGCTTGGCCAAATGCAATAGATTCGGATAGAGTTGTTTGGTAAACATCTCCTTTGTAACTCCAGGAACGATGTCAAGAAGGAACTTGTGAGTGTAACCTTTGATCATTTCGTTCATTTTCCCTTGAAGATCATCTTTCATGAGCTTCTGGACATATTCCCTTTCAACTTGCATCTTGTCATTCTCGTCATGAAGATACTGTACCTGGTCAGCGAGAAAATCCAGCTTCTTGTAAATCACGTCTTTCTTTCTGACCTGTTTGACAGCTTTAACGATTCGTGTCTTAGCTTGAGAGATCCAAGAGGCAGTTGGCTTCTTCACTGATTTGGACGTGGATCTGGTTGATCTTCTGGATGGTGGTGGTGAAGAGTGAGAAGATGAGTCTGATGATGATGAGACGTGAGGAGGCTCGGGGTCCTTAGGTGGTTCAGAAGTTTCCTCCTTAGAACGTGCGGGACTGTCTAGAAGAAAATGATCATAGGCGGTTTCTTCTTCGTTTCCAGACTTAGCCGTTTCATCAGCCTTAGTATCATCAGCAGGAGTTTTCTCAGTCTTTTCCGTTTCTGGTTCCTCAATATCAAAGTTGATGGAATCTTCAATTTGCCGTTGTTGTTGTTCGTGAGTGATGGTAGTACCAGTTCCCTTATCGGGTCGATTAACCGCATCAGGAGCTGGTGTGGCTTGAGTACCGCCACTTGAACCTCCAGGGCCACGAGTTTGATATTTTACGAATGCTTCGGCAAGATGCTTATGTCTGAGTTCCTTCAACTTCCCTTGATATTCCTTTTGCTCATCTATTGGTTCTTCTTCAGAGCTCTACTTATATGTTCAATCACAGGAGTTTTCCCTTTACCTTTGTCAGCTGGTGAACTGGGAGGTTTAGCTACTGATGGAGTTATATCGGTTGCAGTTTCAGAGTAGAAGACCTCATCGTCTGATTCGGTGTCATCAGAGCTTTCGTCCACTAGCTTTCTTGGCGGTTCAGGCTTGGGAATTGGAATAGGAACAGCTTCCTTAGATGGAAGTTTCCTTTTGTGTGGAGGTTTCCTCTTAGGGAACTTCCTTTTACTCTCAGTGCTTGCAGCACTTCCTGCACTTCCTTTTCTGGTTTTCCTTGTGGGTGTGCCAGAAGACTTGTCATCGAGAAAACCAACTTTGCTTTCTTCAACTGCTACCAGATACCTTTTGTATGTGTATAGTTTTTTGATTTCATCAGACAGAAGGTGATCCGGCAACACAGCACCCTGTTTCTTTGTTGTTGATTCCTTGAATCTGACAGTTAGGGTAGGTTCAGACAACATGTCATGATTGTTGGGGTCATTGAGTCTCTTGGGGATATCAGGGTTGAGTCCAAGAGCTCTTTGGATCAACAGTTTTGTATATCTGATATAAGGAATCTTTGAGCCAAGCTTTTTGAGGAATGAAATCATGTCGTCCCATATCAGAGCTTCAATTTCGATGTGCTTCATGTTGATCAAAGCCCAAAAGATCTGCAGTTCCACGAGCTTGGGATGCTCATAGCCACTGTCACGACCGGAAACAGATTTGGTGATGATGATGTAGAGAGTTCTCCAGGGTTGAGGAATATTCTTAAGATCCACGTATGAATGCTTAGAGATTACTCCTGTAGCTTCGTCATAACCAATGTCGATCATGAATTGTAGAACAGTCTCTTCAGTTGGTGCAGCAACGTAATCGGTAGGCTCGATGTCGGGAATGAGGAGAACAGTCCTTAAGTCTGCAGGTGTGATGGTGACTTGTTTGTGGTTCAGAGTCACTGTCACAACATTTTGTCCTTTGATCTTTTGCATTGTGTTCCAGAACTGATGAATGTAGATCTCAGGCACTGTAGCAGAATTAGAGAGCATGTTTTGATAAGGATGATTCTTCAGAATATCCACAGCAATCAAACAAGAAGACTCTGAGCAGGTGAGAGTTTCAAAGTCAACACGAAGGTTGTTCTTTCCAATCTTCATTGGATAGCCATTAGGAAAGATATCAGCAACGGTGAGAACATTTGGTGCATCCACATTCTGCATTTGAGCGTCCATGTCGTGATCTGAAAGATATTTAGCCAAAAGAACCAACATATCGAAAGACATTATGTTAGTCAACATATGGTTATATTGTCTAATTATTGAATGTGATATGTCGATGATTGTTACGAGGCCAATGTCACTTGTTTGTCTAATAGTCCAATGACGTCGTGATAAGTTACGTGAGTTGATTAACTTTAAGTTTTAAAGTCCATGTTTTCACTTGTTATTTACAACTTGTTAAACATTTAAGCTTATTAGTGACATTATTGGTTTCGTGGCGTTATGATTTATTTATTTACAAGTTTGTACGCGTAACAATTCATAATTAAGGTTAAAACAAGGCTTAGGCGTAGAAATGGCAGCTTATGCGTAAACAGGATAGGTGTACGCGTAAAACGTAAGCTTATGCGTAGGACCCTGACTTACGCGTAAGAAATATTACGCGTAGGAAAAGGGGACCTTATGCGTAGAGCTTACGCGTAAGCGCATATAAAACCTTATGCGTAAGGCTTACTCGTAAGAGTAGACCTTATGCGTAGAGGTCACTGTTTACTCATATCCTTCACAGGATACGCGTAGTCCCATATGTAGAACCTTACGTGTAACAGTTACGCGTAAGATTACTCTTACGCATAACCTTCTACGCGTAAGGTGATCCTTATGCGTAGATTGCTAATAACCTTGATTCTGAATTTCACGCGTAATAAACCTGAAATAAGTTAATCATAGCACCAATTATTAACACATACATTCAATATTCATCAGATCAAGCATGAAAAACTCATCAAACAGTTACGCGTAAAAACCCTTATGCGTAAACCTAAACCCTAAGGTTTAATTTCTACGAGTAAGAGATTTAGCCATAAGAATTGCACCAAAATGATTCTGGTAAGTCTAAGAAGCCTATTAAGTTGTCTTATCCAAGTTTTAACATCAAATAGGTCATGAATCAAAAATACCCAAACCGTATGAACATAAACCCTAGTTTCCAATTTATGAATCATTAGTGTTTCTGGGTAATTTCTGGGCCTAAATATGATCAATTCAACTTGAAAGCAACCTCATACAACAATCTTTATCACCAAAAACGTTCACATATGAAAACCCCCAAACTAACGTATGAACCCTAATTTTCAAAATCAATCAATTCGTGTTTCTGGGTATGTTTTTATGATCAAAATAGTTTCAATGATGTTATATGAACTTTTTGACACTATCATTTTAACCATAAACACACAAACATGATTATGTGTTCATACGCTTATGCGTAGAACACAAAATCACGCATATCTTACGTTTTAACCGTTGGATTTGTAAAAGATTCAAAACCATTGTTTGTAAATACGTTAAGATTATGAAACCACTTACAAATTGAAGATCAAGAATTCGGATTTGCAGATTGAATTTTAGGCGTAGGATTGGTTAGGTTAAATAATAAATGTGATGAATTTAATGAATTAGGTGGAGTGTTTTTATGAAAAATAACTTTAAGATTTTGACAGTTTTAGCCCCTCCACCTTTTCCATTTTCATCCAATGCCTTTTAACTTCCATTTTGGTTACCACACACGTGATGTTTGGAAATAAATTTGACGACACTCCCCCTCGACTTAAGAAGTAATGAAAGTTTATAAGTTTTAGTCCGAGGAGTGTCAATAGACCAGATATGTGACCACCATTTAAAGAAACAACCGAGATAAGATAACATGCAAGTACAAGGTGTTATGAAACTGAAAAATATTTGCTTTCTCCCCCTCAACACTTGATCGGAAAAATACTGAATTTTGAAAGATTTGAGTGTTGACGGAAGAGTTGTACTTGCCATGTTTGAAGAAATATAGATAGAAGAATATTTTTGTTGTTTTATCTGATTTTATATTTTTATATTTTGTTTTTGAAAAATATTTACAAAAGAGGTTTTGGTGTTTGACTAGTTTTTAAGAATGTTTTAAGAGTTCATCCAGTTCCTCTTGAGTCAAACACCACATACCAATCCGGTAGACCAACTCATTAAACCTAGCAGGAGCTAAGGCTTTGGTGAGAAGATCTGCCAATTGGTATTCAGTACCCACAAAGTATAATTCAACAGTACCCTGTTCCATGTGGTCCTTGATGAAATGATATCGAAGATCGATGTGCTTTGATTTCGAATGCTGAACTGAGTTGCACGAGATCGCAATAGCACTCCGATTGTCGCAGTACATCGGGATTCTGTCAAATACGTAACCATAGTCTTTGAGTTGTGTTCTCATCCAAATGACTTGAGCACAACACGCCGACATGGCTACATATTCTGCTTCTGTTGAGGAGAGCGATGTACAATCCTGCTTCTTCGATTGCCAAGACACCAGTTTGTCACCAAGAAATTGTAGTGCTCCTGAAGTACTTTTCCGAGAGTCTAAGCATCCTGCGTGGTCAGCGTCTGAAAAAGCTATTAGTTCAAAACCAGAATCCTTCGGATACCAGATCCCCAAGTTAATAGTTCCCTTGATGTATCGGAGGATTCTTTTAGCCTCTGAGAGGTGGGTTTCAGTTGGTCTTGACTGATAACGGGAGCAAAGATATACGGCAAAGACAATATCAGGTCTGCTGGCTGTTAGATACATGAGAGACCCAATGATACTACGGTATTTTGTAGGGTCAACGAGTTTCCCATGCAAATCAGCGTCTAGCTTCTTGGTATGTGACATTGGTGTGGCATAAGTATCACAGGTATTCATTCCAAATTTGTTCAGAATTTCACATATTTGGACTGACTTAGAAAAATACCACGGGGTGATTGATGAACTTGCAATCCGAGAAAGAATGTAAGTTCACCCATCATTGACATTTCAAAATGTTTTGTCATAAGTTTTGCAAAAGCATTTGAGTATTTTAAATGTGTTGACCCAAAAATGATGTCATCCACATAAATTTGAACGATTAAAATATGTTCCCCGTGATATTGTATGAAAAGTGTAGGGTCGACCGAACCTTTGGTGAAATTATTGGCAATTAGGAAAGATGATAACTTATCGTACCACACCCGAGGAGCTTGTTTGAGACCATACAGAGCTTTGTTCAGTTTTTAGACATGGTTCGGGAACGCGGGATCAACGAATCCTTTTGGCTGGCTGACATAAACCGTTTCTTTTAGTTGACCGTTCAGAAAGGCAGTTTTGACATCCATCTGAAAGACCGTTATATTCATATGAGCCGCGAACGCGAGAAAGATCCGAACAGCCTCAAGACGAGCAACCGAAGCAAATGATTCTTCAAAGTCGATACCCTCTTCCTGTCTATAACCCTTAGCCACCAGACGTGACTTATTTCTGATTACGTTCCCTTCAGCATCCAATTTGTTCTTCCAAATCCATTTGAGACCAATGACGTAGACCCCTGTTGGTCTTTCAACCAGTTCCCATACTTCAAGACGTTTGAATTGGTTGATTTCTTCTTGCATGGATTCAATCCAGTTGTCTTTGGTCATTGCATCTTTAATGTTTTTAGGTTCAGATTGGCAGACAGTGAGAGCATAAATGCAATGTTCACCATCTATGTGAAGACGTTGTCTCGTAATGACTGGTTGATTCGGGTTGCCAATAATGTTCTCTAGAGGACGGTCTTTTGTCCATCGATGTGTAGAGGGTTGATGTTGGTATATATTGTGCATATTTTGAGGATTCAAATGGTTTGTTGATGATTCCGTGACATCAGGTGCAGCAGTTTCATTGGCAAACGGGTTAAAGAACGCATTTGGATCAAAATCTGCAGGTGGGGGTACTTCATTAAGAACATCAGCAGCTGGTTCAGCGTCGTTGGAAGCAGTTTGTTCAACTATTGTTGTAGAGTCAACTGGTGGTGCTTCTTCAACAGTAGTTGTTATTGCAGGTGTATCAGGTATAAGAGTGTTATCAGGTTGAGCAGCGGAAACAGCGGATACACATGGAGCACGTTCATCAATGTCATCACTAAACAACGGAGCAAATAGCGTTTCCATTTGTTGACGAGTAAGCTGGGGGCTTAGTTCAGCTGATGATAGGGTTTGAGGGAAGTTTAAACGGTTGTGACCGGGTTCCAAGCTGTTATGCTCAGAAGCCATTTCTGTAAGTTCATCAAAATTAGCATGAATCGTTTCCATAACCTGCTTTGTACGACGATTCCAGATCCGGTAACCTTTAGAATTCTCACAATATCCAATAAAGACTCCAATGTCAGCTTTGGCTTTGAGCTTTCCAAAGTCATCACGATCATTATTCGGATAGCAAAGGGATCCAAATACATGAAAGTGTTTAAGATTCGGTTTTCGGTTGTGGAGAAGCTCAAATGGTGTTTTGTTGTGGCGTTTTGTAATCATTGAGCGATTCTGAGTGTAGCATGCAGTTGAAACAGCTTCAGCCCACAAGTAATCTAGAAGTTTAGCATTGATTAACATCGTTCTGGCAGCTTCCACTAACGTACGGTTTCGTCTTTCAACAACTCCGTTTTGTTCTGGTGTGCGGGCAATAGATGTTTGATGCTCAATTCCCACTTTCTCATAATATTCCCGAAGAGTTTGATTCACAAATTCAGCTCCTTTGTCTGTTCGAATTTGTTTGACGGTGTTGCGAAGCTGAATTTAAATTTTCGTGAGAAAGGTGATGATCATTTGTGGAGCCTGATCTTTACTTTGAAGGAAATAAACCCAAGTCCATCTTGAGTAGTCATCAACAATTACCAAGATGTAGCATTTGCCATTGATCGTCTGCACGCGCATCGGGCCACATAAATCCATGTGAAGAAGATGAAGCACATGCTGAGTGCTGTGTTCCACCTTTGAAGGAAAATGAGCACGAGTGCTTTTTCCTTGTTCACAAGCTGAACATAGGTGATCTTTAGAATACCGGAATCTTGGGAGACCTTCAACAAGTTTGTGTCGAGCAAGGTTGGTTATGGTTTTAAAGTTTAGATGTGAGAGACGACGGTGCCATAGCCAAGATTTTGTAGATGTAGCCTTTGAGAGTAGACAAATGGGAGATGAAGCGATCATGTCTTGCATGGAGATAGTGTAGAGACTGGATGAACGTTGGCCAGACATAAGATCATTTCCTTGTAAATCACGAATGAAACAAGTTTTCTCCCTGAAAGCGACTTCCAAATCTCCATCACAAAATTGACGAACAGAAAAGAGATTGTGACCGAGGCCTTCCACATAATAAACCCTGCTAATTTCGATGTTGCCATTGATGTAGTCTCCGTAGCCCATGATAGCTGCGAAGTGATCGTTCCCGAATCTGACAGTGCCAATGAACTTTGCAACAAAGTTTGATAACAGTTTAAGGTTGCCTGTCATGTGTCGGGAACATCCGCTATCAACAATCCAAAGGATGATCTGTATCACCTGCATTACATACAGACGACACAGATGGAATAGAAGTAGATGTGGAACCCGAAGAGTTAGAGGGTTCCGAAGCAGTTATAGTTGAAATACACCCGTCAATGATTTTAGGCATCCATTTAAATCCTAGTGTATTATGTATCCATTTCTGCCATCTCCAACTAGTCTTAGCTTTAGTCTTAGTGAATGCACTAGGTGGTACTACATTCCTTGGAGGTGAGACTGGAGCTACAGGGACATCAACGTGTTTCTTAGAATCTAAAGAGGGCGGTTTACCAAGCACAGACTTAGAAGCAGTAGTGGGCATAGAGGTATTCTGGGTGTTAGGATTCCGTAAACGAGACAAAATAGCTCTAGCAACACATTTGTCATGACAATCAGAAAGCATACTTTTACGACAAATAACACAAGATGCATTAGACTGAATATCAAAAGTACTTAAGGGTTCAGCATTAGTTACAACACTTTTTCCATTACATTTGCTAGACGCAATATCTAAAGTGGGTGCAACTGGAGTCTTATTCAAAGTCCTACGGTGTTCTTCTACTTCAGCATTCTTTATTTGTCTTTTCTTAGGTCGCAACTTCCTATTCTTCCTTGTATTGCTTCTAGGCTGTGAAGTGCAGACGTTTGGAAAAGAGGCAACTATTCCTGTTTCAGTAGAGGGAAGCACATTAGTAACTTGTGTTTGGTCAGTAGGCATTATGGGTTCACGTTTGCTAAGTGTTACAGGTGCAATTCTCTTAATGATGCTAGGCTGAACTTATTCATACTTTCCTAACATTTCCCGTAATTTAATGATAGTGTGCACCAAATCTTGATTTTCAGAACGAAGATTTCCAGCAAAATTCATGACTTCTTTAGTGTGTGCAAGATAATGATCAAGTTCGTTTGATGCTTCATCACGAGTCTGTTTGAGTAAATCAAATATGACACCATATTCCTGTTTAACTTTTGAAAGTTCATGTTCATATTTTGAGATTTGACACTTAAAAGACACGTTTTGATCATCCAGTTGCTCAAGTTTTGGATTAGGATTTTTTGTATGCAACTTGGCGATTTTGTTTTGAAAAACAAGTTGTTGATCACGAATATATTTTTGACACCAATTAAGACGACGTTTTGCATTTGAAAGTTCGTTTACTAATCGTTCATTTTCAACTTTTAAAGACTCGATTTGAAGCACATTATCAGTATTCTCAACAATTTCAACAGAATTAGCAGAATCAGCTGTGATATGATCAGATGCATATGCAACAGATTGTAATAAAACCAGATTATTGATATCAACACAGATAACATTTTCCAAGTGTCGATCAACATCTTTTCTCAACAATTTCTTTTTACGTTTATTATTTGAAATCGATGTTTCTGTTATCTCAAAAAAGGTTTTCATGAGACCAAGTTCCTTGTGAAAATCCCTTTCCCAATATAGTGCACAAGTTTTCAAATTTTTAACATGGGGTAAAAGTTGTTTCTGAAGAATGTCTCGATGTTCTCGCGCCATTGGCGATAGAAAATGTTCAACTTTTATTTCAGAATGAAATTCAATCTCACGTTCCAAAATTTTGAGGTCAGATAAGAAAGTGTCAAAGTATTTTATGACGCGACAACTTTCGGCTTTTGTTTTAACTTCACTAAGTGAAGGTAAAGGACCATTAATTTGTGCACCATTTTGTTTGGGACTAACTTCAGAGACTGGTGTGATAACAAAAGGTTTGTTAGAAGTATCTTGTTGTTTGACAAAAGTGACGGCTTTTGAATAGTTAAATGGTTTGTTATAAACGACATTTTCCATTTTTGACCGACTCTCGTCATCTGCATCTAATTCCTCCATTCGATTATATTCAACAACAGTCGTAATTGAATCATCAATTATATGTTCTGCACTGTAAACTTCAGGATTTGGTTTGAATGCTCTATTTGAAAACTTAGGTTTGTAATCAGCAAGAATTGGTCCATATCCATTTGGATTAGGTTTAAAAGTAAACTTTTGAATGGTTGTGATTGACTCACCATGTTTGTAAACAACATTTCGAAACTCTTTGATTTTGGTTTGTAAGTCGACAATTTCTTCAAGATAGTTATCTATTCGTTTCGTGGAATGCTATTTGTACTCAGAGAACTGTGTTTGACAAGTTAACAACTCAGCCTTGGCTTTTTGAGTTTCCAAAGTAAGAGCGTTAAGTTGTTTTTTATGTTCATGTTTCAGTTGTTCTATTTGAGACAACAAAGCATTCTTGGAAACGGCTAGATCACGTATCTGTCGTTCTAATGGTTTTTCGTTTTGATGAGATTTAGCAAAAGCGACTTCAAAACCTTCTTCACGTTTTTCTTGAGTTTTGAAAAAATTGATTTGTCGAATTAAGCATTCATTATCCTTAATTAACAGTGCATTTTTCTCTTTTAATTTCGTGCAAATTTCCAACCGAGAGTGTTGGTCTTTAATTAAGGTCATGAGCTCAATTTCTCTATTAGACCGAAGCTCATTTTGTTCAACGTGAGTCTCAACATGATCATTATTTAGATCCTCAAATATAATCACGGAGTCAACTTGATTATCAATATTAACCATAAGGTCATCTTGATCGTCAAATATAACGACGGGATCTATTTGATAATCATCGGAATGAGATGTGGATTGCTCGTGTTGAACACTCTGATCCTGGTCGGATGGAGAAATTGGCGGAGATATCAGATCAGGGATGAGTATATTTTGTTCAGGTACCTGAGACAAGCCATCAGTGTCATACACTGGGCCTGTGTCACTCATGTGTAGAGCTTGCATTTGTGCCATCAACATCACTGCTGCATTAGCCTGCAAGTCTTCCATGTCATCATCAGAGTCTGCATCTGCCATAAAGCTCTGTTCCTTGTTGTTAAGAGTTCCACCAGCTTCATCCTTAAGAGCCAAGAGCAAAGCCTCTTTGAAATAAGCATTGCCTCTTGTCCTTGGCTTAGGACATGCATTAGCTAGATGACCCTTTTCATTGCAGTTATAACAACGAAGACCATTAACCCCATTCTGAGCATTCCCCTGTTCAACCACTTGAGCTCTCTGTTGTTGTGGAGCACCCTGGTTATTCCTTCCAATAGCATTAAACCCTTGACCACCTCCCATCTGACGACCATAACCACGGTTCTGAACTTCAACACGTCCATTGTTCACAACAGCTTGATTCCTTGTGTTGGATGAGGAGCGAATGCGATTGTTGGATTTGTTTGTATACCGACCGAAGGCTTTAGCAATCATAACAAATCCTTGTTGCAATTCATCGAAAGCAGCAGAGTCCTCATCAACTTCACTGTAAAGAGCTTGAGCATTGTTGTTGTTGTATGGAACCAATTGAGTTTGTTGAGGTTGTTGCTGTGACTGATCATATGGTGTGATGGTTGTAGTTGGTTGAGGGGCTGGTTGCTGAGCTGTTTAAGGAGGAAGATTAGTTTGAGCCCACAAAGCAAGTTGTTGATTATCAGGAATTGACTGTGAAGTCGGGAGTCCACGGATAGTCCTTTCTTTGTCAACTTATTTTTGGTGAGGCTTCAAATAGTCGTACAACAATCCGTATGTAGCATGATGAAGGTTTTTAGCTTGACGGAGAAAAATGACATACTTCTCCCATTCCGGACCAAGACTACTTAGGAACTTAGTGTTGACAGCAATTCGAGGCATGATGATGTTGTGTTTGTCCAAATCATTAATGATGTCTGAAAAAAGATGATGATATGACTCTAATGTCTCTCCTGGTTCAATCATGAAGTGTTCATAAGCCAAGTAGATTTTGGATTCCATGTCTTCCTGATTGAGTGTTGTGCCTTCCATTAGAAGATGAATATGTTCCCACATTGCTTTAGCTGTCTTTTGAGCATCAACACTTCGAAGGATCGGATTGGGTAGTCCCAAAAGGATGTATTGCATTGCTAGTTCATCGGCTTCAAAGTGTAGAAGTTCATCACCAGTGAGGTCGGAGATAGTTGCAATGTTGGAGACAACATCTCTTGGTGGATTGGCCTCTGGATCTGCGGGTGTGATAATAGTAGGCATCTGAAATGGACCTTCCATAATGACCTTCTTTAAGAACTTTCCATGTGGCTTCTTTAGATCACAAAACCTAAAGAACCTTATAACCCATTGATCATAATTACCGGGAGTGAGCATTGGAGGTCTATCAAGTGAGCCAGCTTCATGAATTGATTGTTGGCTACTTAATGCTTCACACATCTTGCCAAACCATGTCGGTTCCTTCATAGTATTCCTGGATGGATGTTGATTGTAGAAGTTTGTGTAAGGTTGTACTTGAAGACTACGTGGTGGTTGAACCATTTGTGGTGGTGGAATTGCTCCAAGTTGTGAAGTATGTTGTTGATTAAATTGTTGTTGATAAATTTGTTGTTGATGATTAAATTGTTGATGTTGTGGACTTAGTTGTTGTTGTTGTTGATGATAAGTGTAGGGAAAATAGTTAGAGTATGGTGGTTGTGACATGTTGAAAAACTTATGTTGTTAAATGGATCTTTGTAGTCGAATGAACCGGTGTTGATGAAGAGTCCTTAGGCGTAGAAATCACAGAAAAGCCAAGTACCACTTATGCGTAAAAACACCAAAGTTACGCGTAACAGCAATAGTTACGCGTAGGATTAGCTTTCGCGTAAGTAAGGAGAAAACACTAAAGTTATGCGTAAACAAGAAGTTAGGCGTAGAAAACCTAGGCGTAGGATTAACGTATGCGTAAGACAAAGCTTAGGCGTAAGATAAATCTTATGCGTAAAAAATTCTACGCGTAAGCTTATGCTTATGCGTAATTTTAGGGTTTTGCCCAAGTGATCTTTTACACTATCACAGTGCAAAAGATATCCAAAGTCGACGTGTTTTCAGGCTTATCCAAGCAAGAAAACACGGAGTAAACCACGAAAACTGAAGATCAAACCAAGGACAAGTTACGCGTAAGATTAGGGTTTCACTTACGCGTAAAAGTTAGCCAAAAGTGATTTCTGCCACTTGATGTTTCCAAACCAGATTTTTGTGATGAAATAGCTTCAATATCACCAAAATAACACAAAAGTGTGAAACTTGATGATCCAAAGAGTAAAAAACAGTTATGCGTAAAACTAGTATCACGTATAAAACCAAGCTTAAAAACAAAGATCTACGCGTAAAGTTTGAAGCTTTTTGCCAAAAACAGTTATTTTAACATCTTAGAACGTTGAAAGGACAAGAATCTTGGATTAAAAAGTGTAAAAAATACATTTTTAAGCGAACCAAAGTATCACTCGTTGTTACACGTAAGACCGAAACTCACATAAACAACGAAAATGATTCACCCAACTATTTGGCGAATGATACAACTGTTAGGTCACCATATTAGTAACACAAGCATCAATATAAGAGATAGAAGAGAAAGGATCGGATGAACAACTACCAAACAATTATGCGTATGAATAAAGAAAGATTATGCGTGAAGTGAAAGAGTAAATTGAACAGCCAACCCTCAAGTGAGGGATATTACATAGTATTTATAGGAGAGGGAGCTATGGCAACACTCCTAGTCCCTTCCTTTCCTTATTGGACTTGGGCCTAGGCTTATGGGCCTTCTACATAAGCCTAAGCATAATTACTAACATAAAGGCCATAATTAAGCTAACTATTACATATGAATCACTAACACTTGAATAAGGTTTAGGAGTGATTCCAACATCTCCCATTGAATTCATGAGATATGAGATCCTTTTCAAGAAAGTCTCCATACCTAGCAACAATTACTTTGTTTTCAGGTGGAAAGTAAAAGTAGTAACCCATAGTTTCCTTTGGGTATCCTACGAAGATACACTTAACAGATCTTTGTTGCAGCTTATCAGAAGAGTCATGTTTAACAAACGCCTCACAACCCTAGACCTTTAAGTAAGACAAGTTGGGAGCTTTCCCATACCACACTTCATAAGGAGTCTTATCAACCTTCTTAGTTGGAACCATATTCAATTTGCGAACAACAGTTTCTAAAGCATAATTCCAAAAGGATAAGGGAAAAGTTGTAAGATTAAACATTGATCGCACCATGTCTAACAATGTACGATTTCTTCTCTCAGATACACCATTTTGTTGTGGAGTATATGGAGATGTGAGTTGCTGAACAATTCCACACTCAGCAAGATAATCTTTAAACTCTTGGCTTAAATATTCACCACCTCTATCGGATCGAAGATCTTTAATCTTCTTTCCTAGTTGCAGTTCTACTTCACTCTTAAAAACCTTAAATGTTTCAAAGACTTCATGTTTATGTTTAAGTAAATAAACATAACCATAACGACTGAAATCATCAGTAAAGGTTAAGAAGTAGCTAGCACCCTTCCTTGACACATGTCTTAGTGGTCCACATACGTCAGTATGTATCACACTAAGAAGATCAGAAGCCCTTTCTAAACTATTTGTAAAAGGTTTCTTGGTCATCTTCCCAGATATGCAAGATTCGCATTTATCAAATGATTCATCATTGATGTCTTGCAAAAGCCCATCGTGTTGCAGCTTTTACATGCGTTTCTTGTCTATATGAGCAAGTCTACAATGCCAAAGAAATGAAGAATCCAAATCACTTTTGATTCTTTTATTATTGATGCTAAAGACAAAATTATTTTTATCAATAACATTATCATGCAAATCAATTTCAAACACACCATTTACTGGAATAACATTAAAGTAAAAAACACCCTTAAAGAAACCGAAATTCCATAATCAGTAAATGTATGAATAAAACCAATATCTTTTAACAAGGAAACAGAAACGACACTTCTAACAATAGAAGGTGCATAATGACAATCGTCCAAAGACAGTACTAAACCCGAAGGTAAAACTAAATCAAGCGTGCCTATAGCTTCAACGACTACATGTGCTCCATTACCCACGTGCAGGTATTGTTGTCCATAGGCGAGCTTCCTTGCACCTCTAAGTCCCTGCAGTGTATTACAAATGTGAATCAGTATCATATACCCATGAATTTATTTTATGAGGAAAAGCAAATAATTCTATCATCAAAAGAGTACCTGAAGTACTAGCCACAGTGCCAGTATTTTTATACCTCTTAGTGCGCAACTCATCAAGGTAGAGCGGACAATTCCTCTTCCAGTGTCCTACCTCGGTGCAGTGATGACAATCTTGATCCTTCTTGGGATTCTCACGCTTTTTGGGAGGGTACTTCTTGGGTTCTTGTTGATAAGCCATAACTTGTTTTCCCTTATCAACTTTACCCTTACCTTTCCCTTTCTTGTTCGCTAGCGGCTTATTAGGCTTAGAAATCCTACCCTTTTGGATGGTTAGAACCGCAGGTGTAGGGGCCTTCTTGGGCAAACCTTTCTCGTAATCAATGAGAATTGCATGTACCTCACTGACTGTCTTCCCCGTGCAATGCATATTGTAATTGCGCACGAGACCATCAAACTCTTTGTTAAGGGATCTGTTGATAAGGCCAATTTGTATGTCATTGGGGTAGACATAGTTGAGTCTCCCGAGCTGGTCCATGTAACTCATCATTTCCAGGCAGTGGGCGCTCAAAGGTTTCCCTTCTCCTTGCTTCCAACTATGTAAAGCATCTATCAGATCATACAGCTCTACAGTCACAGGCTTTTCAAACAACCTTTGCAATTCTTCGAGCATGAGGTTAGGGAAGTAATTCTCAAACTGTTTTTAAAAGTTTGAATTCATACTCCTAAGCATAATGCAGGCAACCTCATAATACTTGTCATACTCAGATTGCCATGCAGCTCGTGCTTCAGCAATAGCACCTGCTGCAGGTTCAGGAGGACAAGGCGTAGTCAAATAATCTAGTCTTTTGGCAACCCTCAAGACAATTCTGAGTTGCCGATACCAATCATTGAAATTTGCGCTACCATTCAATTTCTCTCGATCAAACATAGATTTGAACGACGAGGCTAGTGCAGTAGATTCAGCTTGAGCCCTTTGGTCAATATTCATATTAACCATAGTATTTTCCTTGAATTTTGGATCCTCATTATCATAGTTTCACCACATCAGTTGATCTGCTAGTGGTGAAAGTATAGAATAGGTAATTGTTGAAAAACAATAATTGACAAACCAGTTTTCAATTCCAAGAGTTATGGGATTTACAATTTTGCCAAAACAATTAATGCAAAACGTAAGCATGTTTTATCCCATCTTATGCCTTAAGTTATAGGTCTCACTAACTAACTTAATTAAGTTGTCTAATTTAGAAACTGCAAATAATTAAGCTGAGGTCTCACACAACAAAAAAATTCACCTTGTTATTGTAATCTAGATCAAGGTCTCACATAACTAAATTACAACTTCAAGTGTTTCATATCATTAGATGGCATAAACTTAAATTTTAAAGGGTACAATTTTTGACGTGTAATCAAAACTTATATATAAAGAAGCATGCATACAACTTTATAGCATAAAGTTTTCGAAAAACTTACGTAAAATTTTTAGTTGCTAAGATTAAATTCTACAAAGTTTTAATCGATGCGTTGAGAAACTTACAACTTTGCACTAAGATGCTTCGTACATTGAATGGTTATACTAGGTAGCTCCAATCGAACTCACAGGTGGCAGAGGAACAGGTACGCGCAAAAGCATAACCTTAGACATCCTTTCAGTGTGACTGTGCGCACTTCTTTATTAACCCCTTTATAGTTTGTTCTATTGGGCGAGCCTTTCTAGCCATTTAGTACAGTCACATCAATCGATTAAAAGTTCAAAAATTAATACTTAGAAAAACAAATCAATTTTGCCATTATTTAGTCCATTTAATTTTCTATTCATAAAAACCCTTTTTTCTTACTAACATGTCAAACAATATATAAACAAAAAAGCATTTTAATACAAATTAAACAAACTCAAATAATATAAACATATAACTAAATAATTTAACATATGTAAAACAATTAGCCACATGCATAATTATTACGATAAACTCTAATAAACAATTCTAGGCGTAAATAATGCATACATTAACTAGGGCTTTCAACTACAAGGTAGAAGAGCCACATACATCGACAAGTCGATTGCGTAAACCAAAGTCAATAATATACCAATTAGCACATAACGAATTTTTATTAGTATAATTGAGGTCTTCCCCAATTCAATAATTATCAAATAAATAAAACATGTGTATATCACTAAACAATTTATTACAAACAATACTCCATGACAAAACATGCATGTTCCACCATGGATTCCGCATAACAATTACCACCCAAGATACGCATATTACATGGCACATAACAATTATTCATAATAACCACATAAAATATGCATGCAATCCTAGGGTTTCTACAAGTTTTACAAAATTAAAACCTAATAACAATAATTAAGGGTAATCGACCCAATAAATAAAAAATTAGGGTTTCCAATTCAAAACCCTAGAAACCAATAAAAGCATGCAATAATCATAAAGATTCAATTTTTATGTGTTTCGGTAATTAATTACATCATATTAACGGCTCGTGATGCCACTGTTGGGTTTTAATAATCATAACAATTATAAAATCAAGTAAACATCATCAAAGCATGCAGCGGAAGTATAATGAATAATATATGTATATTAATTAACCGAATAAGAAAACGCGTACCTTTTAGCCAAACAAGAACCAAACGGTGATGTGAACAAGTAACAAAACCCAAAATCCTAACTTAGGGTTTCACCAAATTCGTCCCACCAAAAATCGACCACCAAGGAATTCACAAACACAAGTGCGTTTGTCCTTCGTTCTTGTACACACGTACTATTAGCGAATTGAAGTGAAAAGCTAGGTTCTTGATCACAAAACAAACCAAATACTTAAACTTGAGTTAAGCAAATCGAAACCCTATGGGGAGGGGTGTTCGACCGGCCACACACAAGAAAGAGGGAGAAGGAGAGAAATTAGGTTTGCAAGTCACCAAGATTCGGTTTAGAATGAATACAATGGGATTGTATTTATAGTTAACCAATCTTGGAGGACAAGTTAATGTGTGGGTTGGGTTAGGGAACCCCAACCGATCGGCCAAAGCAACCCAAAGGGGTTCTAGATCTTTCCTGACTTATAATTTCATCTCTAGTCCTTTAAGTTTATATTTAACGACCGTTAGCCAAACCTCGTTAAATATTAACTACCGTTAAGTATTTATTTCGTGACTAATAATTAATAATAATAACATTTTATATATATATTAATTATTTAACATCAATTCTCATACGTAATGTGTGCAATCCCGAAGTCTCGAGTTCGAATCCGGACATACGTATATTTAAATATCCATAAAACCTTTCAGAACTAAGTGCAAATAAAACAATTTCAATGAGATTGGAAGGGCGTTACAAAGATAATCAAACTACTTAATGTAATTAATTAAAAAAAAAGACTAAAATACACCGTTGGTCCTTAAACTTGTTACTACGCATCGCGATGGGACAAAGTTGGGCGTTATCATCTCTGGAGGTCCAAAACATGGGGTTTATATGCCAAACTCGTCCCTTGACCATTAACACCGATGTCAATGTTATGTTGTTGAGGGCAAAACCGTCTTTCACTGTAGCGTACTCAATACAAACCGTTGTACAGTGTTTGTAGCTACTATATGTCTGTGTAACACGGTTTAGTCGTCAGTTACCATCCATCCCTAAACTATCCTACAAAAACAGTCTTCTACAAAACGATAATCGTTTCAACATGGTACGTTGCTGGTGTGGTAAGCAAGCTATTATTCGCACTTCGTGGACCTCTGCCAACCCAGGGCGTCGATTCTTTGGTTGTCCTGTTGAAGTAAGTGCGTCTTAATATTTATTGTATTAGTTTGTTTTCGCAAGCAGCGAAGTAAATTGTAACAATGGTGGTTGTTTAATGACTTGTCATAATCATGAATAGAGGTCTTCTTGTCAGTGGATACGATGGTATGATCCTGAAATCTGTGCTCATTCAAGAATGATCATACCAGGCCTTTTGAGGGGGAGAAATGAGCTTGAGGCAAGATTAGTAGCTGCTAAAGGTGATGTGTGGAAGTGGAAGATTTACTTGGTGCTCAGTTGGATATTATTCTTGATTGTTTATGCATTTTGATAAATTTTTAGCTTTTATGTAATGAGGCGAGATGGTTAATGTTCATTATCTTGAATTGTAGTAACGTTGTGTCCTAGAAGGTTATGAATCTTATTATTATGATCGGTTTACCGTATGTTTATGGCTTTATGCACATGGTTAAGATTAAAGTTGACTTTTAATTGTCAACATTGTTATGAAGTATTCAGTTTGGTTTGTTTTTTACTTTCAATGCCTTATGGGTATGCAGATGGTTAGTAATTTATTTAGGTTTGACTTTTAATTGTCAGCATTCTTATGAGGTTCTGTTTACCTTTGGTTACTTTTGATGCAAATTATTCACACATCAAGCTTAGTCAATCTATAAAAATACACAATAATGACATGGTTCCATAGTTAATGCAAATGGATATAATTCCAAATGCATAAAATTGCATACTTTTCAAAGCATGAGAACTACAGTTAGACACACACACATATGTTTTTAGAGTACATAACTTGTCCATAGGAAATAAACTAGATGAAACATTGTCTAGCTAATTAGCATAACATAATTGACCTATGGTGAGGCCATCATTCTTTCCACTGCAGCCTGCTGCCTAGTCATTCTTCGTGTAGCAAGCTGGGTTGAAGCAGAAACTGCTTGCACATCACTTGACTGCAGCTGAGAATCAGACTGTGATTGATCATGTTGGTAGGATTGACACTGGGATTGCTCATGCATGTTGGGATCGGCAATTGCTTCATCTTGATGTTACTGGGATTGAGAGAGGGATTCATCTTGTATCTTGGGATCTTCTGTTACTTCATCTTGATGTTGTTGGGATTGAGACAGGGATGCATCATGTATGATGGGATCTTAAGTTGCTTGATCTTGATTTTCAGATTGAACACCACTTTCATGAACTGCACTAACTTGACTTTCAACAACACTTGTACCTTTAGGATGTGTCTTTTTTGCTGCTACTTTGTTACCTTTAGAATATGTCTTTTTTGCTGCAGCTTTTGTAGGCACTTGTTTGACATTTCCCTTATTGCCAGTTCGACTACTTTCAGCTCCACCATACCCTAGACATGTTTTCCGGTTGTGTCCAGCAATGCCTCAAATACTACACTTAACACTCTTCCAAGCCCTTGACAGCTTACCATTCTTCACAATCTCTTCACTTTCAGGAGCTATCCTAACTCTTTTTCTACCTCTTGAGCTAGGAGGCTTTGTTTCGAATTTCGGTGGAACAATTTTTGTTGGCACAGTTGATTTTTCCCAATGTTCGTTGCTAGTTATAGGCTCGACATGGTGATGGTAGGTTGCCTCCCAAGTGAGAAGATAGTAACAAGGATGAGCCTATGTTTCTACAGCTCCTACTTGTTGCCCATTTAAAGCCATATTCCAATTGGTAGCAACAACATGTTTACATGGTAAACCTGTTATCTCCCATCTTCTGCAAGTACAAGACTTTTCTACAACATTAACTACACATTGGTCACCCCATGGCCCACTAACCTGAAACTTATTTCCCCCATTCCATAAAACATTATACTTAACAGCCTCTTTCTTAATACCTTCTAGCATGTGTTGTGCAGTTGGTGTTAGTGGACCATCACACTTCTCAATCACCACAAGAACATGCATTATCCTCTTCATACAGTATTCCCTGATGTTTTCTAAAGCTATAATAATTGGTTTGTTTAAATCCTTAATTATTTTGTCATGAAACACTTGACACATGTTATTAAGTAGCTCTCCCTAAAGATAAACAGCAATAAACATGTATTAATTATAACTGTTTATACAGCATTAACAAATACAAATTAACTAAAACAGATAGATGACTTACATGAAAAATGTGACCTTGACCAATGGATCGGTGGTATCTTACTTAACCAATCATGGGCTGGTTGATTAAATTTCTTGAAATCAGCCATAGCTTTCTGAAATTGTACAACAGTTGAGGTTGTTGCACATTTCCACAGATGCTCTTTGTAGGCCCTACCTTTCCATTGAAGTTTCATTTTCTCATGAATGCTTCTAATACAGAATCTGTGTTCTGCATCTGGAAAAACATCTCCTAAAGCTCTACTTATATTTTGCACAAAATCAAATATGTTTACTGTCTGTTTCAAAACAGAGAGACTTAAATTCATGAACAGATTAGGGGAGTACCTTTTGCATGTCAGTAATAAAAGTGATGCTTGAGATTGGCTCAAGTGCTATATCATCGGATAAAAAATGAAGAAACCAAGTCCATGATCCTATGTTTCTGATTCAACAAAAGTATAAGCTAAAGGGTACATACCATTGTTGCTATCAATTCCCACAGCTGTCATCAGTTGACCATTCAAAGGACCACAAATTGGAAAAGCACCCAACCCCAACAACGATCTCCCACATGCTTTAAATCCTTCCTTCAGTGCATCTAAACAAACATACACTCTCTTGAATTCTCTCGTTAGAAGAGCCTCATCTGCAGGTCGTTCCACATTCATCACAACTGTTGTATTAGGGTTTGTCTTCTGCAACTCTTGAACATAATCTCTCAACATGGTAAATTATAGCTTGAATTGACCCCTGATGGCTGTTATTGCTAAGTTATTGGCCCTTAAAGCTTTCTGCAGGGACACTTGAAGCTCGTATTGGTTGGTAAGTTGATTATGCATAGATTTGACAGGCACCAGTGGATTGGTTTCAATTTTTGCTGTTATTTGCTTTGAGATATAGTTAAGGTCAAAAGCTCTGAGTGCCCTTGATTGCAAACAAGTGTGTTGCTCGTTATATGTTGTGACTGACCATGTACATGTCTCACCATTCTTGCCGACAAACAATAGCCATGGGCAGAGTATTTGTGAAGGGTCCTTTTTGCAAGAAAGCAATGCATTTATACCCCTTCTGGTTAATGGAATTCTAGATGGGCCTATATCCAGTCCAGGACCTTCACTTAGGCCTGAAAGTGGAACACAACCCTTACATCTGACCCTTATTCTTGTTTTGTCATTCTTCACAAAAAATAATTCCCTCCTAGTTTCTATTAAATTCTCTCTTACCTTAGTTTTGACATCCATTGCAGTAGGAAACTCCTGACCAGAATAGAAGAATGTGGTATAGACTCCATTTTCAAAGTTTGCCTGTCGGAAAGAAACATACTCACTACAAAAGACATCATCAACCATCACAGGTAAATCATTTTCTAAATGCATGTCATTACTTATATTACTGGTTGTTCTTGCTTGACCTAACTCATTACTCTGACCTATTTGGACCATAGCAAGTTGTGCATCATTCTCCTGAAAAGTATTCTCTTTATTTGCTTGAATTGAATCATCAACTGCATTGCCTAAGTCACTAGTGTCACTCACTTGTAACAGAGTAACATCAACAACAGGATCCTGTTCCATGTTATTATCATAAACAGATGCGCATCCTACAAAATGATTATCCTGAGTCAACTGAAACAGAGTTACATCCATATCAGGCTCCTCAAACCTGTTATTGACATCATCTAGTGCTCTTCCTACTTTGTCTAAATGCTTCCCCTGAGTCAATTGAAACAGATTTACATCAACATCAGGCTCTTTGTTGAAACAGACAAAGACCTTGATAGATCTTGAGCTCGTGGATCGTTATGTATGCCTATGTAATCACAAGCACCATAAAAGACAATCTCTACTACTAATGTTTATCAGCGGAATATAAACACAAGTAAATAACTAAGAACTTCTTGATCCTCTATGGATCTTAATATTAACTAAAACTGAGTTTTTATCAATCGGTACATAAACCTTTCTAATGTGTTCCTTTTATAGATAAGGAACCCTAAACAATATCGCTAAACCGTTTTCCAAGAAACGTATAATCATAAAACTAAATAAGATATATACAATCACTTCCTAATAAAGCTCATGTATATCCACACTAAATAAACTAAATACGGAATAAACACTTCCGCAGAATCAATCTAATCACTATTATTCTTCAGCAGAATAAGTCTTCGGCAGAATCCACTTCACTTCAGTAGAAACACTTCGGCATTAATATCAGCATAATCCAGACTTTCACATAATTCCCAACACTCTTCAAACCTGTTATTGACATCAACTATTGCTCTTCCTACTTTTTCTATGTGCTTCCCCTGAGTCACTCGGAACATATTAACCTCAAGATTATCAGGCTCCTTAATAGCATTGTCCTCATCAATAAGTACTAAAGCACGTTCACTGTTATGAACAGGTTGGCTAGCAAATGATGTGTCTAGGGTGGAAAATACAGGCTCAATGTTTGGCAAATTGCTAGATTCACCAATATCATTGAGGTCCATAGGCACTTGTGTAAGTTGCATAAAAGGATCTAGTGCAGGTTCATTATCAAGATCATATAACACCAATCGTCTACAACAAGATTGAATAGCAGCAGTAGCAACTTTTCTCCTATTTTCATCCATCTCCCAAAAGACAGTCTTAATAGATTGTGGGGACATTTCAGACATCTCTTATCTTGTCTACCTATTTCCACATACACATCTATCAACTTATGGTCTTTGACAACATCTTTCAACAACTCAACATTAGCAGCTTTACGCAAACTAAACAATTCATCGTCCAATGTACAACAAGGCTTAAGAAAGTAAAAATAATTGGTTTGTCCAATCTCATAACCGATTTGGGTCATGAGAGCATCCATTTCATCAACGGATACCTCTTTTATTTCCGCATGATCAACAAGGCATTTCTTGCCTCCTTGATATATTCTACCTGGAAAGTATTTGAATGTACCTTCATAATGGAACCTCATGCTAAAGGATCCTGGTAGACCCGCTATATAAAAAATGTACAAAAACAATGTTACGATAAAGTTACCTAAAAGGGGAATAACTTAAACAATCATACTAACATATGATTGTTGATGAGTTCTTATTCACTCATCGTTTTTACCCGCCTAAGACCACGAAAATGACTAAAAACACCCAAATACGATCAAATTATGTTAAAAATATCCTCGGAGTGTGTTTTATGTCTTGCAGGTACAAAAGGATGGAAAACAGAGCGAAAACGAGCTAAAACTGGAAAACGTGCTGAAACAGACGGAGCCGGCAAGCGATTTTCTATATTTTCGAAGCCCGAGACATGTTTTTGGAGTGAGAATGGGAAAATAAACCCTTTTAATAAACCTTAACCCTCCCAATGACCCTTTCACCTTTTTTTGAACCCTTCTCTTCCCTACATGAACCCCCCTTCACCCTTTTATCCAATCCCTGATAATACACACCCAAACCCATAAACATTCCCACACTCTAAAATGGCGCCCAATCTTCCCTCCTCTCTCCCCATCTCTTTCACTTCCAGGAAACCAATAAAGAGTCACATGAAGCCCATTCCACCTTGGCAATCCAAGGCATAAAGTCCCCACTAACGGCTCAGATTGGTTCTCAATATGCGTACATAACTAGTTGATGGTTGGGATTGAACGAAGGAAGCACTAGGATGAATTTTGAGCTGTTTTGTCTCACACAAGAAACACACCAAGAAAGAAGACAGAAAGTGAAGAAAGAAGTATCTTTTGTATAAATAGGAGAAGTAGGATTAGTGAAAATTTTGTCTAGAAAATATTGTTCTAGTCCCATTTTTAATTTTCTGTCATTTACTTCTCATGTAACTTTTAATTTCCAATGCAATTCAATTTCAAGTTAATCTAAATTTCCAGTTTGCAATTTATTTTATATGCAATTTTCTTTTATTTTGCATTGTTGCTCAAGATTGTTAAAATTTGGTTTAGAAGTTCATGAGAGCTTGTGTCTGAGCTCTCAAAACTGTTTTCAAAGTTTTCACATATTCAGTCACAAAATTGTTTTCTGCCCAAAAGAGTGTTTGGATTGATCAAATTAGGATTTTTACCCGTTTGACTTGGTGAGTCAAAGTTTCCTAAACTAGTGTAAATCAGTTCAAGTGTTTAGAATCAGTTTCATCTAGCTTGTGCAGGTTTAGAGTAGCCAAAAAGTTTCTTATTGCAGTCAGTGTTAGAATCAGTTTCATCTAGCTTGTGCAGGTTTAGAGTAGCCAAAAAGTTTCTTATTGCTGATCTCAGTTCTGAACAGAACAGCAGCTGAAGCTGCTGTTCTTGGACTTTTTTCTTAGTTTAATTAATGTCCAAATTGTGCAAATGTAGTTTTTCTCAAATCCTTTTATACCAATCTAACTTGAGTTTCAGTAGTGTGCATTCAAATTACCTCTAGCTTAGTTAAAATCAAGTTAAAAACTGCCTTTTGCTCCTTTTTCTGGTTCAGCATCAGTGAAAAAATGGGCCAAATCAAGCTGGTGACAGCTTATTTATAAGCTGTTAATCATCCATCAAATGTTTTTTTTGGATTTCTACTATGCTAACTTCAATTTTGTAGCTTGAACTTGCCTTGGAAGTCCATATCTCAGCTCGAAAATAAGCTCCAAAGTGACCACAAAAGCTGTTTGTGAGTCTGCAAACAGTGGCTCAGGTCACCAATTGTTTTGTTTTCATTTTAGCCTACCAAGTCTTGTTAACTGCTTATTAGTTAGACTTTAGTAAATTTAGTTAGCTTAGCTTAGTTTAGTTCATCTTAGCTACTTAGGACTCCCTTAGTGCTTATTGTACCCTTTTTAGATTAGCTTATCTCCTATTTTTAGTTTAGGACTCCCCTAGTATAATTGATACCAACTGCCCTTCCCCCTTCTTGGTTTAGTAATTTGTTTATGATTTGGCTTAATTAGTTGTTCATTTGATTTGTTAGCTTATGTCTTTATTCCAACTGTTTTTTATGTTTCAATTTTGTGCTTATTACTGCTTATGGTGTGTTTGGTTGGGGTCTGCCCACGACAGCAACATCACAACAGCAACCTGTTTTTTGTTTACTTTTCTTTTGGCTTTTTAATGTTTAATTAGTGCTTATTAGGATCCCTAGATTGCTTATTATAAGTTGTAGACTAGATTTCATAGTTCTAGTTTTGTTTCACAAGCTTCTTGATAGCTTGTTGAAGCATTTTATGTCTTCTACCCTATTGTCCCACTTTCCCGGTATCACTTTCCCGGTATCACTTTTATCACACACGTGAGTTTCGGCACGTTAACCCTTTTCCTAAAAGGTTGATTTGTCGATTCTTGCGTTAATTTGATATATTGATATTGTGTTTGTTTTACCACTCACTTTTCACGAATCAAATTTTGGCGCCGCTGCCGGGGAGGTGTGTTGCGACAATATCGTGAAGTTTTTGCGATTAGTGACTTGAAGATCCTTCCTCGTGAAGTTACCGTTTTTCATAAAATCGAAAAATCCAAAAAGATTCTTCTTATTCCTCTTATTCGTTGATTCTATTTCTCTTACCCTCTACATGTTTAATTCTCATGGCGACGATCGATTATCGTCGTTGTTTTCATTGCAAAGGACATATGGAAGAGGATCAAGTTTATTGTCTCAATCCCGATTGTTTATGTAAACGGTGTGGAAGGGTTGGTGCAAGCAAATATTGCTATTGGTGCGAATTATCCGATAAAAACTCTCTCGATGATTCTCCAAGTTTTTCTGACCACCCGCCACAACCCGAGATTTGTTCTATTGTTTCTGAACCTAAACCGTCTAGATTTGATCCAAATCTTTCGCGATTTACGGTTAAGGTTAAGAGAAAAGAGCAAGAACCGGAGACCGAAACGAAAGTGGTGGAAATTGCTAGCTCTGAGAGCACACCACTTGTCCCACCTCCGGAATCTTCAAAACCTTTTTCGGACGATTTCATGAACATTGTTCAAAATTGCTTAAATAAATTTCGTCAAATTACAACTTCGGGAAATACCGTTTTACCTAACATTTGTGATGTTGTTGAGCCCTCGATTCCTAATCCCGTACCCGAGATATCTTCGTTCGATCAAGAGTATTGCTACGGTTGTGGAGACTTGTTACCACAAGGTTTTCGTTGTTACAAATGTATGTGCGAGTGGTGTGGAAACTATCTTGTCAATGGATGTTGTTCGATTTGTGCCGAGAATTCATTCACTTATGATTCTAACCCGAACTCTTTCGATTATCCTCAAAACAATTTCAACTACCCTCCACAAAATTCATATGAACCACAACCGTACTATCAACATTTCAATGATCAATCGTCGTTTCAAACTTTCTCTCCACCAAATCCTCAAGAACTTATCCCAAGTCTTCTAGATGTATTAGAGGATTTAAAAGGATTGGTTAATAAACATGCCCAAGAAGAGTCTCATCCGAAAACGTATGAAGAACTTCTTACCGAGGAACAAGCAACTCGCAATGAAAGATTACTAGCTAATGTGCGAGCTGCTCAACAACGTATCCTATTTAACGAAGCTTGCCGTCTCGATGACGAGGATGAGGAAGATTGGGAGACGACAAAGGACAAGGTGCATATCTCTAGCCCACAAAGTACCGCACATGTCCACTCTCCGCCCTCATATTGCCTATCTACCATAGAACCTTCGGATACCCTTTTAATGGGGGACGAGCATCTTAGCACTATTCCGGAAATGGAATCGTCTTGTGTTGAGAGCCTTGTCCCAACCCCAAGTGAATCCGAGGTTATCTCTGGTGATATGTGTGATGAGCCTCTCGATGATGATTCTTCTCCCACTTCGAAAGAACCTATTGAGATGATTTCCGAATCTGAAAATGATTATACGTCATTTGATGATTCTTTATCGTGTGGAGACATCGAGTATGTGGAGGAAATTCCTTTTGAGCTCGTCAGCTTAGAAGTGAGAGATGTTGATCCCGATGATCTTGATATGGACACTGATTTTGAGACGGATGATGAAGATATTCTTGTTGTGTCCGAGAAGCCTTTTGCTACGACATTCACTAATCCTCTGTTTGACTTTGATTCTGAATTCACTCTAGTTTCGGATAATCCCATCTTTGACATTCAGAATAAGGATAGTGACTTGTACCTCGTTTCATCTCCTTCTTTACCCGAAGAAAAGAATAGTGGCAATCCCACTTCGACGTTAGACCTTCTCGAGGAGTTCACAGATGAACTCGCTCTCGTTGATAATTCTTCACCGGGAGATGATGATGCTCACTTCGACTTTGAAGCCGACCTTATTGAATTGGAAAATCTTCTTTACAATTGGTCTTCTGATAATTCGTCGAGTGACACTCTTATAGAAGAGGACGACTTTCTTTCTCCGGATGACTCGATACCTTCGGGTTTTCAGAGTGACGATTATGGCTTAGGTCCATCATCCACTCGTCCGCCTGCTAAACCGCCGGATGATGGAACCTCTTCTAAGCCCGATACGGATGTTTTCATTGCTTCAGTGGTGGATAAGATTTCTGAACATTCCGTCAATGTTCCTCAATCTAATCTTTTACCCACCCAACCCACCCGTTGTCATGAGATTGACACTTTGCCTTCTCATCCCATTTCTTCTCCATGTCTTAACTCCTACGGGAGTGAAGATACCATCTTTGATCCCGACATTTCTCATTCTTTTGCGCCAGTTTTATCTCATCGGAGTGGAACTTTCATCACATTCAATGTTTATCCAAACTATTTGAATGAAAGTCCGCTGGAGATTTTCTCTTCCACTTGCTTCCCCATGGACCAATAAATTCGGGGTCGAGTCAAGCTAGCGACTCGGGAATCAAAAACAGTAGCACACCATATGGGTTTTTACCCATATTTCTGACTTCTTTCTACTTTCTACCACCCTAGTGTGGGGGAGTTGCCCCCCGCTGTTGTATATAAAGTTTTCTAAAAAAAAAAACAAAAAAAAAAAAAAAAAAAAATTCAAATAATGGCCGTAGTATTTCCCTTTTACGTTCTATGTTTCGGCATAACCGCCGGTACTTTGAATATTGAGGGCAATATTCACTTCTAGTGTGGGGGGGAATTCTCACGAATTTTATCATGTAATGATACCACCCAATTCCCCCATTTTTGGCCAAAATTTTTTTTACGGTTATCAGTCCGCCATGTCTAATAAACAAAAGGATTGGCTAATCCAGGAGCAAACGGCTCTTGGTAAAGATATCTCAAATCCGTTGACGGCTTGCAATTTGCCCAAAATTGTATGGTGTTCAGCTCACCATATCTTTAATTAGTGAAGAGCCGCAAGTTTATGGCTTGTGGTAAAGGCAGTTGGAAAACCATAATTGGTAATCGACTCACCAAAGATATTTTATCTAAGAGTTGGCTAGTCCAGAAGCAAACGGCTTCTGGTAAAGACAAATCAAATCCGTTGGAAGCTGGTGATTTGCTCAAAATCATATGGTTATCAGTGTACCATAGTTCTTACTTGAACTGAAACATTTGGCTACTCCAGAAGTAATGGCTTTTGGTAAAGAGATTCAAATCCATTATGTTTTCTCAAAAGATTGCTAGGGACTAGCAATTGCTTAATGTGGGGGATTTTGATGAGTGCTTATTCACTCATCGTTTTTACCCGCCTAAGACCACGAAAATGACTAAAAACACCCAAATACGATCAAATTATGTTAAAAATATCCTCGGAGTGTATTTTATGTCTTGCAGGTACAAAAGGATGGAAAAAAGAGCGAAAACGAGCTAAAACTGGAAAACGTGCTGAAACAGACGGAGCCGGCAAGCGATTTTCTATATTTTCGAAGTCCGAGACATGTTTTTGGAGTGAGAATGGGAAAATAAACCCTTTTAATAAACCTTAACCCTCCCAATGACCCTTTCACCTTTTTTTGAACCCTTCTCTTCCCTACATGAACCCCCTTCACCCTTTTATCCAATCCCTGATAATACACACCCAAACCCAGAAACATTCCCACACTCTAAAATGGCGCCCAATCTTCCCTCCTCTCTCCCCATCTCTTTCACTTCCAGGAAACCAATAAAGAGTCACATGAAGCCCATTCCACCTTGGCAATCCAAGGCATAAAGTCCCCACTAACGGCTCAGATTGGTTCTCAATATGCGTACCTAACTAGTTGATGGTTGGGATTGAACGAAGGAAGCACTAGGATGAATTTTGAGCTGTTTTGTCTCACACAAGAAACACACCAAGAAAGAAGACAGAAAGTGAAGAAAGAAGTATCTTTTGTATAAATAGGAGAAGTAGGATTAGTGAAATTTTGTCTAGAAAATATTGTTCTAGTCCCATTTTTAATTTTCTGTCATTTACTTCTCATGTAACTTTTAATTTCCAATGCAATTCAATTTCAAGTTAATCTAAATTTCCCGTTTGCAATTTATTTTATATGAAGTTTTCTTTTATTTTTCATTGTTGCTCAAGATTGTTAAAATTTGGTTTAGAAGTTCATGAGAGCTTGTGTCTGAGCTCTCAAAACTGTTTTCAAAGTTTTCACATATTCAGTCACAAAATTGTTTTCTGCCCAAAAGAGTGTTTGGATTGATCAAATTAGGATTTTTACCCGTTTGACTTGGTGAGTCAAAGTTTCCTAAACTAGTGTAAATCAGTTCAAGTGTTTAGAATCAGTTTCATCTAGCTTGTGCAGGTTTAGAGTAGCCAAAAAGTTTCTTATTGCTGATCTCAGTTCTGAACAGAACAGCAGCTGAAGCTGCTGTTCTTGGACCTTTTTCTTAGTTTAATTAATGTCCAAATTGTGCAAATGTAGTTTTTCTCAAATCCTTTTATACCAATCTAACTTGAGTTTCAGTAGTGTGCATTCAAATTACCTCTAGCTTAGTTAAAATCAAGTTAAAAACTGCCTTTTGCTACTTTTTCTGGTTCAGCATCAGTGAAAAAATGGGCCAAATCAAGCTGGTGACAGCTTATTTATAAGCTGTTAATCATCCATCAAATGTTTTTTTTGGATTTCTACTATGCTAACTTCAATTTTGTAGCTTGAACTTGCCTTGGAAGTCCATATCTCAGCTCGAAAATAAGCTCCAAAGTGACCACAAAAGCTGTTTGTGAGTCTGCAAACAGTGGCTCAGGTCACCAATTGTTTTGTTTTCATTTTAGCCTACCAAGTCTTGTTAACTTCTTATTAGTTAGACTTTAGTAAATTTAGTTAGCTTAGCTTAGTTTAGTTCATCTTAGCTACTTAGGACTCCCTTAGTGCTTATTGTACCCTTTTTAGATTAGCTTATCTCATATTTTTAGTTTAGGACTCCCCTAGTATAATTGATACCAACTGCCCTTCCCCCTTCTTGGTTTAGTAATTTGTTTATGATTTGGCTTAATTAGTTGTTCATTTGATTTGTTAGCTTATGTCTTTATTCCAAAGGTTTTTTATGTTTCAATTTTGTGCTTATTACTGCTTATGGTGTGTTTGGTTGGGGTCTGCCCACGACAGCAACATCACAACAGCAACCTGTTTTTTGTTTACTTTTCTTTTGGCTTTTTAATGTTTAATTAGTGCTTATTAGGATCCCTAGATTGCTTATTATAAGTTGTAGACTAGATTTCATAGTTCTAGTTTTGTTTCACAAGCTTCTTGATAGCTTGTTGAAGCATTTTATGTCTTCTACCCTATTGTCCCAAACTGACCCATTCTTGTATTTTGGTTTCCAAGTCTGCTGTCATAAGCTATTCTATAGGCAATTTTGAAGTTTTCTTAAGTTTTGTTTTTGTAAAAAGGTTTCGTTTTGACCCATTGTTCAGTTTCCAAAAGATAAAAACCAAAGAAAATAAATTGCCAAAAAGGCAGGAGGTGGGATTCGAACCCAAGACCTCCTGCCCACGACCACAACACACAGCTTCTTAACCAAACGTGCCCTTGGGACTTTTATGTCTTAAGGTGCATAAATAATTCATTTATCATGCTTTGTTTCTTTTAAGCTTATTCCTTTATTAGCTTATTTACTGCTTTTTCATAGTAGCTTATTTTCACTTTTTATTTTTCCTAACTAGAGCATCACATAAAGTAGTTTTCATGAATTTTTCAGATTTTTCCAAAATAATTTACTATTTTTTATAATTTAATTTAGTTTTAAGTTTATGTAATTCATAATAAATAAAATAAAAGTCGAAAAAATACCCGGCTTTTTCCTAAAATTATATTTAGTCATTTAGAATGTAGGAAAATTGTTTTCACACTCGTAGGACTTAAATTGCAATTTTTTTTACCTTCGAGGCTTAGTGTGTTCCCGGTTTTCACATTTTTGCATTTTAGCACCCTAGGATGTAATTTAGCATCGTATTATTGTTTCTTAAGCTTAGTTGTAGTTTATTTAGAGTTTATATTGTTTTTCATGCTTTGTTTTCATCCTCGTTCTTTATTTTGTAGAATACGTAATCCAAATCCAAAAATCGTTAACCCCATTCAAGTTCAAATCACGAAACTCAACGACACCGTCAATTTCACACCTCGTTCGGACACGACCCGGGGAAATCACTTTCCCGGTATCACTTTTATCACACACGTGAGTTTCGGCACGTTAACCCTTTTCCTAAAAGGTTGATTTGTCGATTCTTGCGTTAATTTGATATATTGATATTGTGTTTGTTTTACCACTCACTTTTCACGAATCAATTGTAATAGAATATAACAAAAAAAACACTTACAATATTTCCTGATTGCAGCTTTTTCCTCAATTACATGGTCATCAAAGAAAGGATATTCTCTAATTCGCCATAGAGTAAATCCAAGGTTGGTGTTTGTTATTTTCTTACTTAGATTATTTGATTTGATGATTGACATTGCATTAGGGTTTTTTGGGTAGGCTTCCAAAACAAGTTTGGGGATGAGCAATGAGTACACAGCTTTGTTATATTCTACATAATGGCGGGAAATTGGACAAGACATTTGCTATAGTACATCAAGGTAATAAGACTATTCTACCCTCAACAGTAAAAGGATAATGGGATTTTCTGGAGTATAACGGAACGTTGACATCGACGTTAATGGTCAAGGGACGAGTTTGGCCTATAAACCCCATGTTTTGGACCTCCAGCGATGATAACGCCCAACTTTGTCCCATCGCGATGCGCAGTAAGAAGTTTAGGGACAAACAGTGTATTTTAGTCTTAAAAAAATCTTATTTCTATTGGATTCCCGATTATAAGAGTAAAGCTTGACATCATTGAAAATATGTTCAATTTTTGGTCTTTAGGAAGCAAATGTTAATTCATTTGGACATTGCCATAACACCCAAAAGGGTTGTTTGAAAAACCACGTCGAAGAAGGGTAAGTATGATGGCTTGATGTTCAAAATGTTCTTGAGGTTAATAGCATCGTTGAGGCAAGAGATGTTGGAAGGCAAGAGAGGTGAGCGAGTCACCTTAGCACAAAAATCGCGCACGACCTCCTTGTCCTTTGTTTCGTCTCATGCGCGAGTTGATGTTTTCGAGAAGCATTAAGGTGAACCGATCACTTTGTTGAGTATGAAAAAAAGCGGCCCCCATTTCAATTCTTACCGTTACTATTAAAAATAATAATAATAAAATAAAAATAAATAAAAAACTACCCCATTTTTTCCCTTATAAATACCCGCCAAATCATCATTTTTTACACACAAACTCACCATTTTATACTCTTACACTCTCAACTATTTTTACTTCATCTTTTTATAACAAAAAAAGTCCCAAAAGAACACTCCCCTAAACACCAACCGTACCCAACGAAGAAATCCCCGAAGCAATCCCCCGACACCCGAAGAAACGTTCAATTTAGGAATACTCCTTCGTCAAACCTACAAATCTTACGACCACATTCATTCTATAACCAAGCTTACCAAAACGAACCATACCGTAACCCATACCCACAACAACAAGCTTTTAATCAATTCTCACAACAACACCAACAAAACGCGTTTAGCCAATTCTCTTCACAATAAAATGCGTTCCCATTTTATAACCCCAACTACATGTCACAAACACAAAGGGGTGGTTCATCATCACAACATCATACGCATGAAACCACCGACACCGGCCATGAAGATTTTTATCAAAACACCACTCGTGAAGAATCTCCGGTCGAAGTTACGGCCTCGGAACTGGCACCGGCCAAAGCGAAGACGAAAAGACGCCAAATGAGGCCAGCTCAAACCAATGAGCCACCCCGAATCATTCCATGGACCCAAGAGGTGGAAATTGCGTTGTGCAAAGGTTGGATTCATGTATCCAAAGATAGTGCCAAAGGTAACACGATGAGGGAGAATGAATTTTGGGCTGAGGTACAGGTGTGCATAGAGAGCAAAACAAAGTCGAATCGCCGAATGTAAGATATGGTTTGTGGGAAATGGAAGATGGTGTGTCCGAACTTGACTCGATCTTGTGGAGTGTACAATAACGTCAAGCATATGAATCCTGTGAGTAGAGCCGCAAATGAAGATTACTACAATACGACAACTCTAAACTATGAAGCTAGATGCGGAGTAAAGTTCACACTCAAACATTGTTGGGAGCAGTTAAAAAAATGTCAGAAATGGAATGAGAATGAAGTTTCAATTTTTTTAGCAAATGAAGCAAAAGAAATGTCCGAGAGATACAAGTCATCTGGGTCTAGTTCGTTCAACCCAGAGACTGAGGATGCTAGTTATAACCTGAATGATGATGCTCGAGAAAACGAGGAAGATGAGGAACAGGAAGTTCGACGACCAACGGGCAGGGGCACATCGAATGCTTTGAAGAAGAAAGGTGTGTGGTCGACGGAATCGTCGGCAACTATGAATGACGAGTCATTGGCTAAGATGATGATATCGGAGTTGGCACAGCAGAATGAACGTGCCATGGAATTGAAGATGAAAGAACGGGCTGAATTTATGGCGATCAAAAAGAAGGAGGTTGAAGTGCAGGAATACAAAGCAAGTCAAAAAGATTTAATGTTCTATATGCAGCCATATGAACACTTGATTGAGGAAGCATGTGGAGCCATGGACGAGGTTAGGGCGGAGATCAAAGTTTTAGTTTTAATTTTGAATTTTATGTAATGTTTTATGTTTGCGTTTTTAATATTCATAATTTATGTATTGTTTTACTTTCGAAGTTTATGTATTGTTTTAATTTCATACGTTCGCTTTTTTATCTTCGTTTATTTACGTTTTTATATTTCATAAGTATTAAAAAAAAGGAGTTAAGGTGACCATAAAATGACCTTGTCCACAAAAAAGTGAGTGGAAGTGAGGAGAAGTGAGAGAAGAAAGAAAGCTGAGATGGTAATCTTCGATTTTGAGAGCATTCTCACAAATGGGACATCAAACCAAGTTCAAGTCGATACACCCTTTTATCCAAGTTAATCTTTCTAGGTAATTAGTATTTGATTTAAAACTCTCTATGTATTATTTTTACCTTCAAAGACATCAAGTTATTTTGGTTGAAGCTGTGTGAAGACACTTGATGAGAGTGAAGAATTATATTACTTACTTTTGCCATTCGATAAAACTTGTGAGTTGAATCGTCTAACTAGATTAAAATTGTAGTAATCCTGTATCTTAGAACTATAAAAATACATAATTATTTAAGTATATGATTGATGGTCTGAAAAATCATCAAATTTGCCAATTTTTTTCTATTGCCGACACTCAACTTTTAATCTTTCTATTAAATTCAAATAGTCTCTTAATCTTCCTATTTTATGCAAAAACTCTTTTAATATTCCAATTGTATGCATTGGCATCAGTTAATCAAGAATAAATTACAAAAAGAGTTAACTATATTTTTGGTCCTTGTGTTTTGTTGGGTATTTCATTTTGGGCAAATGATTGAAAAAAGTATCATACTTGGGCACAATTTCTTTTTGTGGGTACTTTTCTTTCAAATTTATCATTTTTAAAGTATTTTGCGAAATTTTTGGACATTTTTGCCCCTCTTAGCTAATAGAAAATTTTTTTTCTCGAAGGGCAAAAATGTCACATAGTACCCTAAAAAGGATGAATTTGAAAGAAGAGTACCCACAAAAGCAAAAAAATTTGTTCGCTACCCACAAAAGAAAATAGTGGCAAGTATGATACTTTTTTCAATCATTTGCCTTTTCATTTTTGGTCTAATTTTTCAAGAAGTTTCGGATTCAGTCCAAAAATACTTTCATTTCAGGTTTGGTCAAACTTTATTAACACCGTCAGTTTGACTACGCTTGACTATTAGTCGGGAGGGTATTTCGTATTTTTATTGTATTATATTAGAAAAACTTAAATGGGTCCCACAAACTTACACTCTTTCTTTTTCCTTTTTATTCCGACTTATTTTTATAACACCAACTCCACTTACCATCTTGTTTTCTTCATATCTAAACACGCTCTCACTCTAACTCCACATTTTTTTATGGGGGAATTACATATATCCCCATTTAAACTTCATTAATTACATATATCCCCAACAAAAGTTTAAAATAACAAATATACCCGATCCAACCTATTAAACTCACAAATTTACCCATCTTTAATATATCCTTCATTCTACACAATTTGAGCACCCAACACTGTAAATGCGATCATTATTTTTTTTTCTTAAAAGGCATCACATATTCCTCATCCCAATTCTTAATCAAAGGCTAAACAATTAATAGTTAAAAAGAAAAATCGTATCATTGATGCTACCAATGAGTTTTGATGATGTAAACTGCCTTTTTTTTTTTTTTTTCTTTTTTTTTTTCTTTTTTTTTAATTGCTTGAGTTTTATTGATAAACTAACATTGCATTATTCATTTGCTTTAGTTAACAATAGGTATTTTTGTCATTAGAGGATGCAAATGAATCACTAATGTGAATAATAATCATTCAATTGCTTTTGAGGTTCATTGAGGTTTCAACTTTCTAGAGGAATGAATTGGTTTGGATTGTGAACTTTTGATTTCATATCAAGATTAAAAAGAAAAAAGAACAGTTTCATACAAATTTATAGAAAAATAAATTCTTAACTAAGAGGAAAAGGCAAAATAGTCATATTCAAATGTTTATAACAAAAAAAAAAGACAAAAAATGGGTAAATTTGTGAGTTTAATAGGTTTAATTGGGTATATTTGTTATTTTAAACTTTTGTTGGGGATATATGCAATTAATGAAGTTTAAATGGGGATATATGTAATTCCCCCTTTTTTTATAGCATCATTTACATTCTTTTAATTTCCATCAACCTAAAATAAAACAAGTTGCTGTTCTATTTTTGTCAAAATCAAAACCTTTAAATTACCTATGATCCTTAAGTGTTTGTGACAAGTTTTCGTTCGCCACTCCTACGTGGACCTTGTCATCCCTTGTTGTCAGCTCGCGACCAATCTGTTCGTGCTTGTTGTCGTTCGCCACTTTGATGCTTGTCGTCTGCACGACGAAGCAAATAATCATCCTTGTTCATTCTTTTTTGTCAGACATGAATGTTACACAACGTTTAATGTTTCATTGTATCCGTTTTTTTTTAATAAAACATAAATTTCACACTATCTATATATGTACTACTTTATAATAGATTTAGGACTTGCTAGAAGAAGTAGTCTTAAAAATGTAAGACCAAAAACATTTCTTTATTAAGAAATAACTAGCAGGGTACCCGCGCATTGCGGCGGCGGGTACCCTGAAATAAAATTTTCCGGTGAATCATGTATTTTAGTTTATTATGTTCTTTTTGACAATAAATTTACGGAAATCAAGGATTTCGTTTAGCATGTGCCCGTTCGGGCTCGAGCCCGTTTGGCCCGCACTAGTTCGGGCTTAAGCCCATTTTGCCTGTTGACCATTCGGGCTTGAATATCTATATAATGTGTTTTATTATTTATATTAGTGACATTTATTGCAGGGTACCCGCGCGTTGTGGCGGAGGATTCCCTGAAATAAAATTTTCTAGTGAATCATGTATTTTAGTTTATTATGTTCTTTTTGATAATAAATTTACGGATTTCAAGAATTTCGTTTAGCTCGTGCCTGTTCGGGCTAGACACCATTTGGCCCGTGCCCACTCGAGCTCGACCCCGTTTGGCGCGTGCCCGTTTGGATCTTACCCGTTCGGGCTCGGGCCCATTTGGACCGTTGCCCTTTCGGGCTTGAATATTTGTATAATATTCTTTAGGCAAAAATGTATATATATCCCTCCCAAAGTGAATAATTGCATATATATATCCTTTGTACAAGTTTTTTAGGCACATAGTACAATGGTTTTTATGCATGCTTTGGATATATATGCAATTTTGCATTTTCGGGAGGATATATATGCAAAATCCCCTATTCTTTATTATTTGTATTGGTGACATTTTAATACAGGAATTATGGTTAAGTTGGTTGTACAATATGCTTGATAATTTGTATTTCTTGTGTAAGGGGTGTTTTAATAACTGCATTAATTGTATTTATTGACCAGTTAATTAATTAGCACTATTAAATATCTTGACCACATTAATAGTGTTTTGTATTTTGTACATTAAGCTTTAAGACTTGTAAGTCTTAAAATTAAGATTGATGAGAAAGATCATTAATAGTGCATTATGTATTATACAATAGGCTTTGTATTTTGTAAGTCTTAATTTCAAGACCATGAGGAGAGAGATTCATTCCTCTATTATAAGTAGTATAGATAAGCCATTAGTCAATAACAATAAATGAAATAACAAATAGTCAATACATTAAAAGCTATGTAATAAAGAAAGGCTTTATGACCAAAAATTAATCATTGAACATTTATATAAATGCTAGAATTTGAAAAACAAAACTGCTATCTATTTACTATATCATTATTAATTTAAACATTTTTCAAAAAAAATCTTAACTCCAAACCTAATATTAGAACGCTACACACGTATGTTTGCACCATATAAAAGCCGGACCTTTACACATCTAAAAAACACACACCAAACAAAGAAACAAAAACCCACAAAAAATACGTTCTTTACAACCTAAAACATAATTCTCACCGGAAAATATAATGACACGTGTACCTGCCGCCGCAATGCGCGAGTAACCGGCTAGTAAATACTAACACATTTTTACAAATTTTACATTATAATAACCAATAAATATAAGTAATTAATCTTATTTTGGTGAAAGTGAACTTGATGAGATATCGGAGCTGGAGATGATTCAGCAACAATATGAGTTTGAGCAATCGTTGCAACAACAAGAAGCCGAAAGTTCACACCACCGTAGATACATCCCCCATGAACGTGATATTGCTAAAGCACGTCTAATGGCTGACTATTTTGGTGATGACTTAAAATATCTTGACACAAATTTTAGGTGTCGTTTTCGTATGAGCCGTAAACTATTTTAGAAATAGTACAAGGTATTGAATCATATATTGAAACTCATCATCCTCTTCCCAAGCATTATGATTTATTTAGATTCCAAACCGATGCTACGGGTATAATGAGTTTTAGTGTGATTATGGAATGCACATCCATCATACGTCAATTGGCGTACGACATAATAACTGATGCATTAGATGAGTATTTACAAATAGGGAAACATTGTGCATGCGATTGTCTATATCATTTTACTATGTGCATAATCCAATTGTATATGCCTGAGTTTTTAAGAAAACTAGACGTGAATGGCATTCACAAATTATACAACGCACATAACGCAGTTCATAAGTTACCAGGAATGTTGGGAAGCATTGATTGTATGTACCGGGAATGGAAAAATTGTCCGAAAGAATGGCAAGGGCAATTTCATAGAGGTGATAAAAAGTATCCAACTATAATGCTTGAATTCGTTGCGTCATATGATTTGTGGATTTGGCATGCATTTTTTGGGGTAGCGAGTTCGAATAACGATCTTACCATTTTGAATAATTCTCCGTTATTCGACGACCTACTTGATGACATCGCCCCTGTGGTTTCGTTTGAATTAAACGGAGTTACATTTGATCAAGGGATTTACCCAGAGTAGTCATCTTTTGTCAAATCAATTACGGTTGCACATTCCGCCAAAAATGCCGCATTTAAACAGAAACAAGAAAGTGCTAAAAAATGCATTGAAAAGCTTTTGGTGTCCTCAAAGGACGTTGGAATATTATTGCCCAACCGGCGCATTCATGGACAATCAACAAGTTACGGAGAGTCATGTACACGTATATCATATTGCATAACTTGATTTTGAAAGATCAAAAAAATTCGATATCCGAAACGAGCGAGATGTATATTTTTCCACGAATAAATTTAAAACAGGCATGGGTCGAGTGATGTGAAGTGCAACGAAAGAAATCCGAAGAACTTTGTGATAAACGCATACACGCAAGGCTTCAACGAAATATCATCGAGCATGTTTGAAAAGGACATGTATGGGAACAATATCAACAACAACAACACAATAATTAGTTTTTTTATTTATTTATAATTTGATGTATTTCTTAAGTTTTGTATGTTCTTTTTCCGTATCGTTTTTTTTTCGCATCATTGTTTTATGTTTCGAATCGTTTTTTTTAATATGTTGTATTGAAATTTTATTTTTATGAATGAATTTTAGTTTATGAATGAATTTTATGTTATTTGAAAATTAAATAAAAAAATAAAAAGAAGTTGTGGGACCCAAAAAACCTTGTTGGGTTTATTTGTTATAAGGGTTGTAGAAGGTATTGTTTTATGGTGATGTGTCACCCGTGGGGCAAAATGACAAGCCTATGCTTGTCACAACACCTAAGGCACTAAGCCTAACAAGTCTCATGTAAATAAATTAAAAAGTTTAGCATGTGTACAAGAAAAAGAAAAAAAACCACTTGCATAACTAAGAGAAATAACCAATCAAAGTCTAATCCATGGCCTGGTAAAATCGAAGTAACTTCAACTCCCTGTTCCCTTTTTTAATCAAACAACCCACCAATAGGTCTTAGAAAACTAACTCCATGTTCCTTATTTTTTTCTCCGTCAAACATAAAATACATAAACTCGTAACCTACCACATATCACCATCACCATCCTCTATTTTTCATAACCAAACACACCCTCCCACCACCGTCAGACACCTCTGATGCCGAACACCACAAAAAATACCAAAAACCACCACCAATCACCGGATCGAGTGGTGATATCTTTCCGTGTTCTTTTTTAGCGATGGTGGATTTTCGTGTAGGTGGTGAAAGGTTTCGTGGTAGTGATTTCACGATCCAAATTTTGTTGTTTTTTATTTGTATTTATAGACGGAGAAGATGATTTGATTGAAGGTGAGGATGGTTGGGTCAGTTTGAAAAATGTATAGATCTGGCAATGATAATGGTTGGTGGTGGTTTTAGAGTTGGAAGATATGAGGGTTAAAATGCTTTTGTGTTTGTTGAATCTGTGAAAGTTTATGTATGTATAACATTTTGTCTTTGTGTTTGTTATAAGAGTAAACTACACCATTCGTCCTTGTGTAATATGTTGACCATCAAGTTTCGTCCTTTGACAAAAAAAAATTGCATCGTTGGTCCTTAAATGTGAAACGTTAGTCATCGTTGGTCCCTCACACTAACTGGTTGGACTAACGGGCGTTAAGCCTTGTTAAGTGGAGGGTATTTATGTCTTTTCCCACCCATACCACTTTTTATTAACAATAATAATAAAACATATAAATTAATACCTACCCTATACCCCTAACCTAACGCACGCCTCATCCTCACCTTCCCAGACTTATATTTTTTTTCTTGGCTCTTCCTCATCTGGTAAAGATTGCCATCTCCTTTCCACCATCAAAACCCCCACCTCCTCTCTTTGATGATTAAGATTAACACCATCATCTGTCACCATCTCACTTGGTCAACTCAAAAGGCAAAGAGATGAAACATCAAGTCTGATTCGTCCCTCTCGTTTTTTTACTTCGTCCCAAGAATCGATTCCACCTAGCGGATATGACACTGTTACTATCACCCCTCCCCAAGAAGTGTCACGAGGTATACTTAAAGGTGAGTATGGATAATGACTCTTGCTCAAGAAGGGTACTCTCCAATCCCCCATGCCCGAAAGAGTGTCAAAGACTTCTCTTATCATTTTCTTTTTAAGACTAATCGAAGACCAGAAATCCCACACTCGTTCCACACATAACCACTCAAGTTAGGGATTGGGAAAATCAAAGGGGTTCTTAAAATTGATCGAGGGGTTTTACTGTTTAAGGATTGGAAGCTCTAATTCAAGGCACAATTTAGTCAATTTCACCTCAGCTCTTGCTCAATTGAAGCACTTGTATTTCGCCTGATTGTAAGAATTATTATCTCTTTGTGTTTAAAAACTTAATTGCCAATTAATCTCTTATCTTGATAATTCCTTTTATTTTACTCGAATGGAAGATGAGGAAGAGTTAACTGTGATAATGGCTTGAGGTTGTTGTTGTGTGTTGTGGCTATAAATGGTAAAAACAAAAAGAGAGTAAAGATAAATGGAATTATCCTTAATTTGGGTTTGGTTGATTTGATGGATTTGATGAAAAGAAGAAAACACACAGTGAGTGTGTGTTTTGGTGTGTGTAAGAGTGTGACTTTTAGGAGACCAGAAGCCTATGAAGAAGACGATGTGTTTTGTTTATGTTTTTTTTTTGGAAGTATTAGGAATCTGAGTGGGAAAAGACAAATATACCCTTCACTTAAATAGGCTTAACGCCCGTTAGTCACACCAGTTAGGGTGAGGAACCAACGATGACTAACGTTTCGCAGTTAAGGACCAACGATGCAATTTTTTTGGTCAAATGACGAAACTTGATGGTCAATGTATTACACAAGGACGAATGGTGTAGTTTACTCTTGTTACAATAATAATAATAATAATAGTAATGATAATAATAACAATAACAATAATAATAATAATAATATTTAATTATTTTTATTATTATTATTGATAATAATAAAATAATGAAATGGAGGGTATTTACGTCATTTATGCTAGTTAACTTGTCAAATTAACAGTTAACAACAAAATGCACCAAACTTGGAACGAAAGTATCACTTTTGGACTGAATCTAAAACTTTTTAAAAATTGGACTAAAAGTGAAATACCCAGCAAACCATAAGGACAAAAAATGTAGTTAACTCTTACAAAATTGTCCTTGTGGCTCTGAAAATTTACACCAGACGTCCTTGTGGCTGATGTGACATTGTTGCTGACTGGGCTTAGCTGCTGATGTGGTAGAAATAGAAATAATAAAAATTGCTCCTGCAAGGCTCGAACTCGGGTCACTAGCTTCGCAAACCAAACACGTTACCACTGAACCAAGCGTCTAGTGGTGTTAAATGCTCTTGTTTTTATCCTTTTATGCACTCTTTCTATTATACCAACTTTGCAAACCCAAAATATGATCGAGTTTTAAAAACAAAAAATAGTTTTGTACATTTTTTATAAAAAAAATTGTGGCCCAAAACAAATGTGATTAGTTTAAAAAAAATGTTTTTATCGAAGCAATTTTTTTATAAACATTTTACTTCAATCACATATACGTCTCCAACTTTAAAAAATGTATACGTGATCGATCACGTTTTGCCTTTGATAAAAATGTATATGTAATCGATCACGTTTTTATGAAGCCCCGAGAGTATCAATCACATATACGTTTTTATCAATCACGTATGAAATTTTGCAAATCGGTCACGTATACATTTTTATACAACTCGATCACGTATACAACTCGATCACGTATACATTTTTATGGATCACGCATAGAAATATGCAAATTTTTATCGAAGCAATAACGCTTTTATTGAAGTACAATTAAAAAAAAAAAAAAAAAAAAAAAAAAACCCTGTCACATTTTTATGGTTCAGTTTATAAAAAAAAAATTTGTTTGCAAATTTTTATCCATATATAACAACAAAAACATGATCAATCACGGATACACTTTTATGAAGCCACGAGAGTATCGATCACTTATACATTTTTATCGAAGCAAAAACGTGATTGATCATGTATCCTTTTATAGGTTTCGATATTTGCTTATAAAAAGGCTATCTTGATCGATCATGTAAACATTTTTATAAAGCCCCGAGGATCCGTATACGTAATCAATCACGTTTTTGCTTCGATGAAATTTTTGTCGATCGTGTATACAATTTTATACGTGATTGATAAAAATTTGCAACTCGGGCCACATTTTTATACGTAATTGAGTTGCACATTTTTATACGTGATCGATAAAATTTTCAAACCTGGCCACATTTTTATACATGACCGAGTTGTAAATTTCTTGTTGGGCCAAAAATTGACCTAATTGCCCTTGACAAGGATTTGAAAATAAAATAGCCTAACTCACTGAATAAAATAATGAGTTACTCTGTAATACCCCGACCCGTCACGGGTCAAAATGTCACATTATGGTGTCATACAAAGCATATAAACGAAAGCGGAAGTCTTATTAAATAAATTACCAAGTCATATAAACGAATGACTTTAAAAGGAAATACATAATCCAACGTGTTTAAAAGAAATGAAATATCAAAACAAATGTTCTTTAGAATGAATCCAAAATAATAAGGGAAACTAGGGTCGGTTAAGTCAAATGCTCCTACTCTCAGCCCATCAAAGCCCAGCATCCCACTTGATACCTGCCGCATGGAAAGAAAATGCGGCTGAGCTTAAAAAGCCAAGTTAACAGATATAACAAAACAAAAGCCAAACATAATCAAAAATACAAAAATGAAGCAAAGGCGACTGATAACAAAGTCATAATGAATGAACATAATGAGTCTATGAGGAACCTACATAATACAATATTAACAGATATCTAGAAGGAACAGAAATCAAAGGAGACCAAAGCAAAGCAACCCATCAGAGGTCAAATATAAGCACATATAGATATTCAAAACATACAAGTACCGAAACATAATCAAATAGGAGGTTATGAACAATATCATAATCAAAACAAGTAACCAAACAGTGGACACGTATATCAGCCAGAGAAACAACTAAACATACATTTGGCAAATCAAACAATTAGATAATCAGATAAATATAAGCTAAGTTAAATTCTATAAGCAGGCGAAAGTAACTGAATGGACTATAAGCATGACAATTACACAAGTCAGATAATTAGAAATTAATAAGCTGAAACTATCCTAAACAAATGGAAATACTAACAGAAGTATAAGCATGCTAGTCACATGTATCAGGTAGGAATACGAAACGAATATCATAAATAAATGAAGTAACTGAACAAGAATATAGAATGGCAACTAAACAAGTCAAATAAACATATAACATAAGTTGAACCAAATTCCATTATCAAACGGTAGCATGAACAGAAGTGTAAGCATTGCAGATCAACAAGTCAGGTAAACATTAATTACTACGCCAAACCAATATCATAAGCAACGAAAAATACCAAACAGAAGTACAAGCATGGTAGTCACAAATAGTAAATAGGAATACTGAATGATAATCATAGCCTACGAAAATAACTAAACAAAGGTATAACCAGGTAAACGGATGAGTCATATAATTACATACTAGGATGGCAACCGGATGAATCAAATAGTCACATAATAATATGGGAAATAGATAATCACATATTAGCCTGGTAAACAGGTGAATCAAGTAATCATAAATCAACATGGTAACAGATGAATCTAATAATCACATAATAGTATGGTAAACAGATGGATCAATAATAATATTATAGCTAAACATATGAATCCAACAATCATATAATAGAACGGTAAACGGATGAAGTGATAATCTGAAGTATAAGCTTGGTAGCCAAGTTTATCAAGTCAAATCAACTAGAGTATAGTATGGTAGTCGGATGAATCACATAAGGATACTGAGTGAATATGTAATCAAATGGAGAACTGGATAAAGTATGGCATAGCAACCAAATAATTAAGAATGTCAGAAATCACATAGTCTCAAAATCAGAATACCGCCCACGAGCTCAAATACTAAAGGAGATACTCCAATAGCCACATATCAAATCATATATCGTAATCTGTCAAATCATATATACACAAGGAGGGGAGACCTCTCAAGTACCAAATGGAGTAGCTAGCTCCCAAATGTGAGGGGGTGTATTGCACACACTCACCACATCATCAAAACTGAACAAAATACCTAGGATGCATCCATAGGCTCCCTGCAAAACAAATCAAATATACATATGCCAGTTCGAGACTGTACATACGTATTCATACAAAAGGGAACGCCGTGGACTAATCACACCGCCACAGATAGTGTCATGCCACTGGTGCATTAGTGACATGGTCTTGGTACCTCCATGACTAGTTAGCTCGGGAAACTGAACAGAGCAAATCATATCAAAGCATATCTATAATCATATCATATCCAAACGGATCATATCAACATAACTGAATTATATCATAGCAAACGGATAGTAACGGATATCATAACAAATGTCATAACAAAAAGGATAGCAGATCGAATATCATAACGGATAGATCCATATCAAATGCATCATATCAAGGAATCATAGCAAAGGGAATCATATCAAAGAGATCATAGCAGACGGATCATATCAACAGAATCATATCAAAGAAAAGGAATCAAAGTCAAGGATCAAGAAGTCATGAGAATAAACCCTTATTGAGAAAGGGTAGAATATATGTACCTTAAACCGCAAATGAAACTGTATCAGAAACACAAGGATCGGAAGTTACTCCTTCTTCATCAAATCTACACGAAATAATGATCGTCTTATTTTTTAAGAACCATTTCATAAGTTATTACTGATTCAGTACTGATTGTTGTTCAGATTGACATATTCAAGTTTTCCTGCTATTTATAGCAACTTACCATATTTGGTAACTTTTCATATTTAGTAACTTTTCAAATTTAGTAACTTTCCAAATTTAGTAACTTTCCTAAATTTAGTAACTTTTCATATTTAGCAACGTTGGTAACTTCAGGTGATAATTCACAATTAATCAACTTAGGGTTCACAAATGATATTAGGTTAATATATGTCTAACAATATCCGTACTAATGTTTCGAAAGTAATTTAAGCCAAAACACATTATTAGGAGTTAAGCTAAACCAAAACCTTGACTTCGGTAGTATTTTAGATTTTATCACGTTCAGGTCTAGTTTTTTACGAATTTAATGGCCTATCAAAAGAGCTCAAATAATTATGAGAAAATTCCCAGGTGTTCCCATATTAGTTAGGTAAGTTCACAAATTTTTGTAGATTTTACAAAGAATAAGTATGGATTACAAATTCATCTTTCCAGACTTGTCCAGAAAGTGCACATGAGGTATACCCCAAAAGTTTAAATTTATTATACCCACTTTAACACCTTAGAAAAATCCCTAAAAATTCCAGAAAGTCATAAATATCTTATTTATAAACCCTATAAAAGTAGAGCTCTTAACTCTTTGTGGTTTGAAAAAGTAAAATCAAAAATATCGATTGATATTAAGTTATCAAAACTCAGTTTTGACACATGATTCCATAACATTCAAAAACACGACCAATAGGACTCCAAATTCATCAAACAAATCGGAAAACTTCAATAGGACATAAAAATAAGTTTTAATGCAAAAATACAGAATCAAACACTTATGGAACTCAATTTATAACGCACACAAATTCAGGTTACAAAACAGTCCCGAGCCAAGACCCACCCAAACAAAACCCTAACCGAACCATGTTTGGTTTTTTTACCACCAATCCGATTTTAGGTGGGTCTAATTTAGGTTTAACACATATTTTTATCATCTAATAACGCATACAATCTTATCGCTTGCTCTTATAATTGATTTCCTTATACATAAACATATTTGTGTCGAATTAAAGATCAAAGAAACAAAGGTTTTAGAGATACTATTAGATTCGGATTCAAGGGATGACGAACACACGAGAAGAACACCAATCAACCATTGAAACACCTTCCTGATTCCTCAGCCGATCACCATCTTTTTAATTAGGGTTTGATTTAATGGATTTGGGATAGTCGTACTTTGTAGGTTTTTTTTTTTTTTTTTTTTTTTTTTTTTTTTTTTTTTTTTTATTCGGTTATGAGAGTGAGAGGGAGACCGAAATTATTTGGGAGCGTGGGATTGAGTTTTTCCGTGATTTTAGGAAGTCAAAACAGATTAATTTTATTCAAATTTGGTAAGTTTAGATTGATTGGATTGCTTCAAAACTATAAATGTATAAGAGGGAGCAATAATATATCCGGCTCTTTTATTTTGTGTAAAAAAAATTTAAGTAGTGTAGGTTGTAGTAGTTGAGAAATATTAAGGTAGTGTAAGATTAAATATTTTAGGTAACCTTAATACTACTTATTAATTCACTTAGGATTCTAATTAGTTCACATAACATAAGTTTAATTTAATTAATAAGGAAAATTAGCCAAATAGACCGCGCGCCCTGATGCATATCATTTTATGGACCACTTTTATTTTAAATTTGAAAATAGACCGAGGGCAACCGCTGTCATTGGGCAACTCAACCACATTGCGACAAGTGTCCCTATGTGTAAGGTATTGTTTTTTAGGCAACTAAAAAGCGGTGGGCAACCGTATTTTTTAGAAAAGGTTTTTTTGGTCATTTTACATGATACTTGTCAGGTCAAGTAGAGATTCTTTTTACATAAATAAAATATTCTATAGTAAAACTGTATTCATAAGACTACTACTTCTCATTAAACTGCTGCTGCTTCTTCTTCTCAATACAGATTCAAACACACACATGACTCCATCAATCCCCCAACCCTAGAAAATTCTAAACACCCATTATCCAAAAAACACACACCCACACACACGACTCTACCGAATGTTATTTTTCATAAAAACTAAAAACTAACAGATTTCCCTTGCTTAGTTGGAGGATTCGGAACTCGTTTAATCATCCCACCCAAATCTGAACCCCAATCCCAAATCATCCCGCACTAAAATTAAAAATAAAAACCGATCTCACACACTCCGCCACACTCCGCCGTCGAAAGTCACCGAAACCCTAACTCCGCCACACTCCACCGTCGGAACTCACCGAAACCCTAAATCCGCCACACTCCACCGTTGTTATCACCTAAATTGTTTGATTAATACATGTGTTGTTTTTGTAGTTGGCGGTATAAGTTTAAAACCTTTGGAGTTATATCTTATGGTAAATTGATTGTTTTTACTGTACTGGTTACTTAAATCACTCATTTTGATTGTTCATGACTTCATGTATCATCAAATTGGTCATTTTTTTCATTGATAAGAATGTTTGTTTTGTGTGATTTAAATTGTTGGTGTTTGGTTACAGGAAGGTTTTTGAGGATGTTTCTTGGTCCAATAAATGTTCATGCTACTAGAAAAGATGTCCAATTAAAAGTGAAGGAGGAATAGAATAGTTTCCGTACAAGAAGAGCTCCATATGAGGTATTTTAATGTCATTACATGACTAGTTTTTGTATACAATATCTATATGTTGGTATTTAATTTCAGGAAAGTTGCGCCTTTTATGATTCATCCGGTATTTTTTGGTATAATGATAGTTTGGTAGCTTTGTTGGAAATGGAATTGAAGGCAGATCTTCTTGTATTGCTGAGTGATGTTAATGGTTAGTCGTTAGTCTCTTTATATCTGATTTCATCATACTTTTTGTTTTTTTAAAAGAGACAGCTCCAACTCAGGTTATGTGCATTCCAGTTTTTATTTGTAGCTTATACATGCAATTACTTCTGTCAAGCTCGTTCATAGTTTTATTGTTTTCAATATTTTAGTGCCAGCTGTCAATTTCCTTTATGGAGGCTGCTCGAGGCTGTTCGAAGGACGTATCATTTAAATCACAAATCTGTTGTGCTTCTTGCTGTAAGTTGTTTATACTTGATATTTTACCTTTTCAACATTCCCGTGTGAAAATTTATAGTTATTTTGGAGTCGTTATTACTCTTTACATGCTATCTTTATCTCCTAATTGTAGTAATATTGGTTTTCTGCATTCTGATATGAGATGCTATTAATATATCTGGTTTAGATCTTATAGCATAAATATACGCTGTTAATTAAGTTAATTTAGGTTTTCGACTAGGGTGACCTTATCTAATATAGTTCACTTAACTATGTTATCAATAGCATGTTTAGGACTAATATTGTTTATGCATTGAGGTGATAACCTGAATGTGACATTAGTTTTGTAATCAATTTGACCTGCAGTTAAAATAGGTGAAGCATGTGACTGTGGAAACTATGCATTAACTTACTTACCTATTGCTTCAATGAGATTCTTAACCTTTTATTATACATGAGGATGTTATTCAATTTCAGCTTGTTTCAATTGTATATAGAATCAAATCTTTTAAGCTCGCTGTTTAATGATATACAATAGATTTTTCGCTGATGATGCAGTTCTATTAATGGTATTCAGTAGTTTTTGTAATTGTTGCTCATTGTATTTCTAGAGTAAATATAACACATTTTAGCTAGTCAAACATCTTTTATGATACAATATTTGTTCTATATGAAAGTGTAAGGTAATTATTATCGATTAAAACTTTGGTTTATTTTTAAATGCAGATGGATGGGGTTACACGAAAGTAGTTTGTTCAGCTTGTAAGGGCCGTGGGACAGTATTGAAAGATAACCCCTTTGAAATGGAAGTCGGCTCCCGGAAAGTAGGTGTTTCATTAATCAAGAAATTGTAGAAACCGGTTATATCCATAACCAAGTGGATGACATTTTTTTGAGTTATGATCTGCTTTTGTCTAGATTAAATTTGAAACCAACTGCAGCGCTTGTAAAGGGCCAGGGAGCCTGAAAAAGGTTTGAATTCTAAGATTATTAGATGCTTTAGCGTATATTTTCTAATCAAGAGAATCTAGATCACTATCTTTTCTATTATTTCGTACAACAAAAATGTAGCTCATGCAAAGGATCAAGGAACGTGGAGGGACTCAAGAAAGTTAGAGTTACAATACCGGCGGGTTAGTGCTGACCTAAAAAATCATTTTGGGTCTTATAAAACAAAAAAATATTTATGTATTTATAAAACCGTCAGTGGCATTTTGAGCTTTGTACTTAAATCCTTTGAAGGTGACAGATTTTAAGGAAACAATGGACTTTTTTGGATTAAACTTTTATGAGAATAGTGTGCTTTGAATCATCTGCCTATATTCGCTGTAATATATAGTGTGCTGACTATGTTTTTTAATTTATTTTTATTTTCCATGAATTAAGCATAGACTCTGGTCATATCATAAGAATTCCGAGAGCTGGCAATATCAATAAACAAGGGGATCCTCGCACCCTAAGAATTAAAGTGATGGTAAATACTAGTTACTTTACCTAGATTCTTATTGTTATTTACTATTTGCTGGTTATAAATTATGATGCTTGCAGCTTGCACTTTCATATTATTGTTATTTCATTTAGGTTGCTGAAGATCCTGTTTTCAAGAGAAAGGGTTCAGATTTGTATGTAGATTCAAATATTACCTTCATCCAGGTGACAACTTAAATGATTCTGAAATTTCTTGCTGTATCCTGGGCACACAACGAATGAACATTTCAATATAACTTAGTATAAAATCAAGTTAAATGATGCACCAAGGAAAGTTAAATGAAGCCACTTATTTTCATAATTTACCAGAACTTTTGGTTTATGTTTTTATCTTTATTTCACTTAGAATGTAATAACGCGAAATGGTTAATAAATCACGTCTCTATCTTAGGAGATAAATTTTGGTCATATATCTGTCACTTAAGAATCAAATTATCGTTTTGGTGTTTAGAAGCCTATAAATAGCGTTTATTATAGATTTCAAATTACTTACTGATATATTATAAATTTTATTGTCAATCGTGTGTAAGTACTTTGTTGGTGTTTCCATTCTTGCCTAGCAGATCGTGCTATAAAGGGAATACATAGTTTTTGCTAGGTTTCTAATTGATAAAAGAAATTTTACTTTGGCAGGCGATTATAGGAGGTAAGGTTGAGGTACCAACTTTAAATGGAAGGACACAAGTAAAAGTGAGTTTGTTTCTATCTTGTTAGGAATTAGAAAATTCAGTCGTTAAAGAGTCGGTCACCTCAAGTATAAGCATTCAATAGAAAGCTCGTAGTCGTAGTTATGATATGTTAGTTAGTAGTTTGTTAAGTAACACCGTGGAGGACGGACGGGTCTTTACCCACTGTATGCCTGATCCACAGCCCGTAGGTGGCGTTTATTTGTAAGACACTATAAATACCCTCTACCTCCTAAGGTAGAGGGTTGGAGCTTCAATACTATTTTTCTTTGTTTCACATAGTTCCCAACTCTCTTCCTTTCTCTCACTAGAACTTTCTCTCTCCAAACATTGTTAACGCCCCACATGGTTATGGTTTAATGTGTTTGTGAAATCCTATATCTAACAATTGGTATCAAGAGCCATGGTTTGATCACTCATCGTTCATGCTTCTTGTTTTGGTGGATTTCATAAGGTTTTTGGGGTATTAAAGGTTTAGGAGAGTTTGATTCATTTGGACAAATTCTAGTGTTAAAGTTTGAATTTTGCTTGTACTTTTGTGTTTAGGATCATCATATGTGTTTATGTTTTGAATTGGAAGGCTTAAATCTTTGTGGTTTGGTTGTTTTTGATTGATAAAGTGGTTATTTTTGAAGTTTGTACGAAGCGAGTTGTGTCTCGGATAGCTTTTTCTTCAAAGCGAGTTGCTTTGTTATTGGATGCGAGTTGGTACATGCGACTTAGCTGTTTAGCGAGTTGATTTTTATGTGACTTGGGTTCTAAGCGAGTTGTTTCTTTAAGCGACTTGAGATCTAAAGCGACTTAGCTATTAAGCGAGTTGTAAAGCTAGCGAGTTAATATAAGCGACTTGGTGTTCAAACGAGTTGATTGTGTTGCGAGTTGATACTAAAGCGAGTTGGCTATTTAGCGACTTGATTCATTAAGCGTGTTGACAGTGTTGCGAGTTGATGCTAAAGCGATTTGGCTATTTAGCGAGTTGATCCCTTAAGTGAGTTGTCTCTTTGAGCGAGTTGGGTGTTTAGCGAGTTGATAACTAAGCGAGTTGTGTGTTTTACTACTTGTCTAATTTTAGACTTGTCACTTCTTCGTGATACATTCTTACGGTTGTTCTTGTGGTTTAGTAAAATCCCGTGAAAGAATCAATTTCCCGGTTTAATCAAAGAATTGTAAAATCCCGTTGAACTTGTAATCATGGCAAACATCGTTCCTACTATTGTTTCTTCCGTAGCTGAGGACGTTCAAGCAGCAGGGTCAGATACTCGTCCACCTATGCTTGACATAACTGACTACGACTCTTGGGCTCAAAGAATCAGATTGTACTGTCTTGGAAAGGAAAATGGAGTCAACATTCTCAAATCGATTGATGAAGGACCGTATCGGGTTGAGACTACTAGAGACTTAATTGATACGTCTGAAGATGGAACAATGATCTATGGAATAGACAGACCAAAGATGTATGATGAGCTCGATGATAAGGAAAAAAGGAGATTCGATGCTGATATCAGGGCTTCTAACGTCGTACTTCAAGGTCTTCCAAAAGATATCTACAAGCTGATCAATCACAACACTGAAGCAAAGGCAGTGTGGGATAATGTCAAGATGCTTCTCTCAGGTTCTGAATTAACTATGGAAGACAGAGAATCACAACTCTATGATGAATTTGAGCACTTCAAGATGAAACCAGATGAGAGTGTCTATGAGTATTATGTGAGATTCCACAAACTTGTTAATGACATGAGGAACATCAGAATGACCATGCCAAACATTCAGCTGAACTCAAAGTTTGTGAGCAACATGAATCCCGAATGGCACAAGTTTGTCACTTCTGTTAAGCTAACCAAAGGGTTGAAGAATACAAACTATGAGCAACTCTATGCCTTCCTCCTTCAGAATGAAAGACATGCTATGTTTGAAAAAAGGATTCTTAATCAGTTCAAAACCAACCAGGGAGAGACAAGCTCATCGAATGATTCAACTGCTTTCTACTCAAACATCGGAATCACAACCAAAGCCTCACAAGTCATACCTATGGGTAATGGTGATCACAAACTCATTCCTGATCCTATGTTCAAACAAGCTGATGCTGATGCACACGTGGGAAACTTCATTAATCAACTGGCTCTTCTGATTAGTCAAAACATGAACTCTCTTCCACACACCAACAAAAATCTCAGAACTGCATCCAATCCACACAATCAAGCCACTCTCAGAGATGGGAAGGTTATGGTGCAACCAGTTCAAGAAAGGCAGTACGAACAAGCAAGAGGTGGAGCTGGTAGAGGTTATGCTGCAAATCAGAATAGGGGAAGGAATGGAAACCAGGGCAAGCAAAGCCAATCAAATGCTACAACTGTGGTGGTGAAGGACACATTGCTAGGAATTGCACATCTCAAAAACGTCCACAGAATGCAGAATACTTCAGAGATAAGATGTTGCTTGTGCAAGCTCAGGATAATGGTGCCGCTTTGGATGAAGAAGAGTTGTTGTTTCTCGCTGAGGGAAATGCCAAGACCTATGATGCAGATGTGGATGAGCAGCCAATTCAGGAGATAGGTCACAATCATCAGAATGCCTTTCAAGTCGCTGATTGTGATGCATACGACTCTGATGTGGATGATGGACCTACTGCACACACAATTTTTATGGCTAGCATTTATCCAATGGTTTCTCCTAAGGTCTCATCTTCACCAAAAGCTGGCCCATCCAAAGACAAACTCATCTCAGGGGTACTAAAACTATACGATGATGCTGATGTGCAAAAGATGCATGACAAAGTACAAACAACTGAAACTATTGAATCAAATATTGAAAATATGGGGAATATCAATGTTGTCCCATATGATCAATATGTGATACAAAGTGAAAGTGAAGTTGTACCAAGTGATGCATCTTCTGCAGTCAACAATGACTATGATTTTGATGAATACACTGCATGTGCCCCTGATGATTCTGTTATCTCTGAGCTAAATGCTTATAAAGAACGTGTTGCTATTTATGAACAACGTGCTAAGTTTGAGTTGACCACCCGTGAGCCGGAGATGGATGACCAAATGCGTACAACTATTAGAAAAGGTAGGTTTAGAGAAGAAGTATTAAAACAAGGGTTAAACTCCTTACAAGAAAAGCTTTCTAAAACTGCTAAGCAAAAACAAGAACTTCAAGAAAATGTTAAAATGCTTAAGCAAGAATTCAGTGCTAAGGAATCAAAACTTTTGAATGATTTTTCTAATCTAAAAACCTTGAAAAACAAGCTTGAAAATAAGTTGTACGTACAAGGAAATACCATTCAGACTGCTCACTTAATCACTAAACATAGAGTCTTAAGCGATAAGCATAGCATTCCCCTTGTTGAGGAACCAAATCCAGAGGTCATTAAAAAGGCTAGAAATGCTCATAAGGTTCTTTATGATGGCAATGAAATCCTTAAGCCTAGACAGAAACCTAGTTGCGTTGAGTGCACTGAGGAAGATAAGAAATCAGATGAAGTCACTAGGGATAAGATGAACAAGAAACTAGATGATCCTAAATGTAAAGAGAAGAAAATAAATATCACACCCCATGATTACAAGAAGGTGAATTGGATTTCCTTGAACATGTTTAAGCCTCAGACATTGTTAACACCCGAACAAGTGTTCTGGAAAAAGGATTTAGATAAGCAAAAAGCAGAGAATCTTGTTGTAACAAACCCCCCCTTTAGGAAAATGCCTTCAGCGACTGTGTATCCTCCCAATACACCAATGCATTTAGTTCCTAGGACTATTGCCACTAAAAGCAAGACCTTAATCAGTCAATATTGTTGGGATATGAAAGTGTTGAAGATATGAAAGTACTGAAGATATGAAAGTACTGTAAGTTGCAAAGTACTGGAAAGAGTCAAAGAGTCAAAGTACTGCTAAAGACAAAGTCAAAGTACTTCACTATGAAGTCAAAGTACTGCAAGAACAAAGAACTGTTATATTCGTTTATGGAAAGTATTGTATTCTATGTTTAGATTACTTGTCGTACAAGAATACAAATTGTAAACCGACTAGGATATCCTTAAGCCTATAAAAGGACTCCTAGATTGGCCTTAGAGAGGTACGAGTCTATGAGTTTTAGAGTTTACGAATTCACAAGTTCTTTAGTGTTTTAGAGAGAAGTTCAATAATCTTAGAGTTGTTTACAGTATCTGCATAATAAGAAGATTTAGAGTTTATAATAAAAGTTATTCTTCTTAGCTTTGTTAAGTAAATTCCGCGTACTTGATAAAGATTACT
>BPTQ01000003.1:158182796-158217776 GCA_019973895.1 Chrysanthemum seticuspe
AAAAGAACAATATGACTGGCTCCCAAATGCCTCCTCCTTTAGATTCTCGGAATTCTCAAAATTTTCATCTTCAAAACTTGGTTAATGCCTTACAAAAGGAAAATGAGAGTTTTCTAGAAGAAAATGAAAAGGTTAAACGTCATTTCAATGAGTTATTTGAGTCAATTAAAGTCACTCGTAACAAAAATAACGAAAAAATAACCTGGTTGCAAAAGGAAATTGAGAATCTGAAGAGTCAGGTAAAAGGGAAAATGCCAATGACCAATGGGGAGAATGGTGCTTCAAAGGTGCATGTCTGTAATAAATATGCTTTGACTATGAAATATGTTCCTCCTCATCTTAGGAATAACAAACTGGCTATTCAAACATATTTCTCATACCTTAAGGACAGCCTAGAATGTCTCCGTGAGATTGTAGAAGAGGATAAGTTAGAGAAACCACTTGATAATGCAATCGGTCATGCATGCTTATATGCCAAACGATCTCAAGAACTTCTAGAATGCTTAATTACAATATGTCCTAAAACCTTAGGTGAGCAAGTCAATTATTGATACCTTGTTCAATGCCTAGTGCCAAGCATGCAAGTCATTCAATGCCAAATGTTATGAACATGAACCTTAGTGTGCCTTCAAGTAGTTCAGATTCCAAATTTGTTAGTGCTAAGAATGTGAACTCGAATGTGCCTTCTAGGAGTTCAACTCCCAGCACTTCTACTGTTAAGAGAATGAACTTTAATGTGCCTTCAAATAGTTCAGATCCCAGCACATCTAAACAGGAAATGCATAAATTAGCAAAACCAACTAATGTTCCCATTACCTCTACAGGAGTAAACAGTGACATTAAAGCGAGCAGGTCAAAGTCTCAAGACAATACAAGGAATGATAGGATTCCGCAAGCTAAGAATGTGCATTGGAAGAAAGTAGAAGATCACCCTAGGAACACTAAGTTTGAGTTAAATAAAACGAATCATGTTGATTCTAGTATTAGCCATAGGCGTACTGTAATTAATTCGAATTCTGATACTATTTGCAAACCTTGTAATGATGTCTGTTTGGATTCTGTTGCTAATCATGAATATGGTGTGAATGCTTTGTCTAATGCTGTCAAATGCCCAGTTAAAATTGTTAATGCTAATAATAATGCAAAGAAGGCCAAAAGGCAAAGACGAAAGATTGTTAGAAAACAGTGGAAACCCACGGGAAGAACATTTATAAAGATAGGTTATTATTGGATACCTTTTGGTCATAAGAATAATCAGTTTTGTCCTCAAACTGCTAAGACTATGCCCACTAGAAAATGGATGCCTACTGGTAGAACTATTCCCTTAAGAAGTGAACATACTTTGAATAGGTCAAATACAGACACCAGCACTGCATCTATTCCCAATGATTCCATTGATTCTACTTTCGATATGGATGTTTCTATTTCTGATGTGGGTGTTCCAATTACTGTTACTAACCAAATGGAACCCATTCTTGCATGGGGATCCCAAATATCCAGTTATCCATTCTTGTCTGTGTTCAACTGCAGATCATTTAAATTGTTCTGTGGTACCTGGACTCAGGCTGTTCCAAGCATATAATTGGAGACTGGTCGCGGCTCATGAACTTCGTGAGCAAATTCATCGGTACAGTTAGATTCGGGAATGATCATTTCGGTGCTATTAAGGGTTATGGAGATTATGTTGTTGGAAAAAGTGTTATCTCCAGAGTATATTATGTGGAAGGTCTTGGTCATAATCTGTTCTCTGTTGGTCAATTCTGCGATTCTGATCTAGAAGTAGCCTTCAGAAAACATTCGTGTTTCGTTAGAGAACTTGATGGTAAGGAACTTTTAAGAGGAACACGTGGTTCAAATCTATACACCATCTCTATCGAAGATATGATGAAGTCTTCTCCAATCTGCTTGCTATCAAAGGCTTCTAAAACAAAGTCTTGGTTATGGCATCGTCGTCTCAATCACTTGAACTTCGGGACCATAAACAACCTTTCCAGAAAGGATCTTGTCAGAGGCTTACCCAGATTAAAATATGAAAAAGATCATCTTTGTTCAGCTTGCCAATTAGGTAAAAGCAAGAAATATGCCCACAAACCAAAACCTACAAATTCTGTAATGGAAGTTCTTCATACCCTTCATATGGATCTGTGCGGACCAATGAGAGTGCAAACGATAAATGGGAAGAAATACATTCTAGTAATTGTTGATGACTACTCTCGATTTACTTGGGTAAAGTTTTTGAGGACAAAGGACGAAACTCCAGATGTCATCATCAAACTAATCAAACAGCTTCAGGTTCGACTCAACAATACAGTCAGAATTGTTCGAACAGACAATGGCACAAAGTTTGTCAACAAAGACTTAATTCAGTTTTATGAAAGTGTTGGAATCAGTCATCAAAGAAGTGTTCCACGAACTCCTCAACAGAACGGTGTAGTTGAAAGACGAAATCGAACTCTTGTAGAAGCCGCAAGAACAATGCTTATTTATTCGAAGGTTCCAATGTTTCTATGGGCTGAAGCCATTGCCATTGCATGCTACACCCAAAATCGTTCCCTTATACACACCTCTCATGGAAAAACTCCATATGAACTTGTTCATAAACGAAAACCCGATCTCTCCTACCTTCGTATGTTTGGAGCTTTGTGCTATCCAACAAATGACATTAAAGATTTAGGTAAATTAAGAACAAAGGCAGATATTGGAGTTTTTGTTGGTTATGCTCCAAACAAGAAGGGTTACCGAATCTACAACAAGAGAACCCGAAATATCATGGAAACAATTCACGTCACGTTCGATGAGCTGACCGGTCAAATGGCTCCTGGACAATCCTGTTCAGGACCCGCACTTCAAAACAGTCCCATTGGTTCATCCCTTGTACCAAATTCTTCTCCAGCAACTCCATATGTACCTCCATCTGAAGATGATTTAAAGAAATTGTTTGATCCTATGTTTGATGAACTCTATGAGCCAAGTGCTAATGAACTGTCAATTCCCACAACAGAGGATGCTCATATCCCTGAGAATGAAGTCAATCCTTCAGTCTCAATATCATTAAGTCAAGAAGCGCCTGCTGCTGATAACTCAGTCTCATCAAAAAATCATCAATCTTCGAATGTACATCATGGAACTGCTTCTGGCACCAATGATGAAGTTAATCCCTTTGCTACTCCTGAAGATGCTCCATTTGAAAACATATTTGCTCCTGAATCATCATTAGAACCATCTTCTTTAGGAGAAATCGACTCTGCTACCTCAGTCCCTCAACAACTGCCACATGAACACCTTAGAAAATGGACTCACGATCATCCATTAGACAACATCATTGGAAACCCTTCTCGTCCGGTATCCACTCGTAAACAGCTTGCTACTGATGCCTTATGGTGCTTCTTTAACTCAGTACTCTCAAAGATCGAACCTAAAGATGTTAAAACTGCTATGAATGAAGACAACTGGTTCAATGCCATGCAAGATGAAATTCATGAGTTTGATCGATTAGATGTATGGGAATTAGTACCAGCTCCTGATTGTGCTATGATCATTGCTCTTAAGTGGATCTTCAAAGTGAAGCTTGATGAGCATGGTGATGTTTTGAAAAATAAGGCTAGGTTAGTGGCTAAAGGTTATCGTCAAGAAGAAGGTATAGACTTTGAGGAATCTTTTGCTCCAGTTGCTCGTATCGAGGCGATCAGAATCTTCTTGTCTAACGCTGCTAGCAAGAACATGGTTGTTTATCAGATGGACGTGAAAACCGCATTTCTTAATGGAGATCTGAAAGAAGTGGTTTACGTCAGCCAGCCAGAGGGTTTTGTGAATCCAGAGCATCCTACTCATGTTTATCGCTTGAAAAAGGCCCTATATGGTTTGAAGCAAGCTCCTAGAGCATGGTATGATACGCTGTCAAAGTTTCTTCTATCTACTGGATTTAGTAAAGGAGCAGTTGATCCTACTTTGTTCACCAGAAAGTCAGGCAAACATTCAATTCACGTTCAAATTTATGTTGATGATATCATCTTTGCCTCGACTGACCCCAATGAGTGTGACCATTTTTCTAATGAAATGGGTTCAAAATTTCAAATGTCAATGATGGGACAAATGTCATTTTTCTTGGGATTACAAATTTCACAAAGTCCCGGAGGCATTTTTATAAATCAATCTAAATATGCAAATGAGATTTTAAAGAAATTTGGATTTGATTCTAGTGACCCTGTTGACACTCCCATGATTGAGCGAACCGAACCAATCTGGATGAGGACCACTCAGGGATCATGGTAGATCAAACGAAGTATCGTAGTATGATTGGATCCCTGATGTACCTCACAGCTAGTAGACCAGACATCTTGTTCGTTGTGTGCATGTGTGCTAGATATCAGTCTAAACCTACTAAAAAGCACCTTGAAGCGGTTAAACGGGTCTTTCGGTATCTCCAAGGAACCATCAATATGGGACTATGGTACCCGAAGGACACTGGTATGTCACTAACGGCCTATGCAGATGCTGATCATGCAGGTTGTCAAGATACACGTCGAAGTACGTCTGGAGGTGCTCAGTTTTTTGGGTGATAAGCTTGTGAGCTGGTCTTCAAAGAAGCAAATGAGTACTTCTATTTCCTCTACAGAGGCCGAATACATAGCCATGTCATCTTGTTGTGCTCAAATCTTATGGATGAGATCCCAATTATTTGACTATGGCTTTGAATTCAACAAAATCCCTCTGTACTGTGATAATAAAAGTGCTATTGCTCTCTCATGCAACAACGTTCAACACTCAAGAGCAAAGCATATCGACATTCGACATCATTTCATCAGGGAACAAGTGGAAAAAGGTGTGGTGGAACTCTATTTTGTGAGGACTGAATACCAGCTAGCAGACATCTTCACCAAAGCTCTTCCAAGAGAACGTTTTGAGTTTATTCTTCCACGACTTGGCTTGAAAAGCCTTCAACCAGAAACACTCAAACGTCTTCAGGAGGAAGAGGAGGAGTAAAGGTCTTTATTCATCTATCTCTTGTATATATTTATTCTAAAAGCAAAATACAAAACTTGAAAAACCCTCAAAAAGAAAATATAAAAATATAAAATTTTCAAAAATCCATAAAAAATTAGAAAATCTTGAAAAATTCCAAAAATATTGTTATTATGTCATGTTTTTTCCTTATTCGATATCATCTACGGACTTTTTGCTGACATTCAAAGAATGTCATGGGTTTTTAGATGTTCTTCGAATGCATATAGTTTAAAAAAAAAATGAGGCGGAGAAAAATAGTGGTTTATTGTCATTTCAGGCAGTAACCCGTTATAAAAGAAAGAACAGAGCCATGCTTTATCTTGTTTTTTGTTAAATCTCATGCTCTTATTCTAAAAACAATTTCTTACTATCTAATGAAAACTAATTGCTTTGAAAAATTACTCGGACTTAATTTTTGAAAATCATCTGTACTTATCGGTGGTCAAAAATATCTATCTCTCTATCAACAACTTATGTCATTGATTGAGGGGGAGAATGATTTTTCAATTAAATAAAAAGTGTGTTTTTCAAACAATGGTACCAGACCGTGGTTATTATTAAGTTTTCAAAAGATATTCAAGCATGTTTAATGTAAATCGTTGGAGTCTAAAGTCTCAAAATTCGATCCTTATCAGTTAAAACGTTTTCATAATCAAGTCACAATTCTCCTTAAAAGCTTTCAAAATCAATTTAAATCTACAGAGATCACAAATCTCAAATGATGTGAAAATTGTGATCGGGGGAGAATTTGTGATTTAAATTGGATTTAAACTGATAATTTGATAAATGGTTTTATAAGGATGCACAAGCTCTCCTCCCCGCATGTGACAAACGATTTCAATTTTTCCATGCACATGTTGAGGGGGAGCATCTATTTTAAACCTCAAATTATTGAAACGTGACTGAATTCTCTCTAAGTGCATGTTCCCTCTAATACGTGCAAACTCTTTCATGTTTCGAGGCACATATTGAGGGGGAGCAAAATTGTGAAAACCTCATCCTTCCTTAAAATGTTTTATCTACTCAAATTGATTAGGAAGTGATGATGATCATTTTAGAAAATGATAATCAAAAGATTGGACCTTTCATTCTTAATCTAACGATTTTAAAGATCTCTTGCCTCCATGTGCTAAACAAATTTCAAATTTTTATGCATATGTTGAGGGGGAGCATTTCTAAAATATCAAAACAATTAAGATACAAAATACTTTGATTCTGTATCACAAGTATCTTGATTGATTTTTCAAATGGTTTTCAATTGGTTCCAATGGCAGATGAACTATACCAAAAAGACCGACTAACTTTACTTTATGTATGGTGATATAAGGATGATAAGTTTAGGTTGAGGTCCCATGATCCGCCAGAACCGGAGGGATCTACCCAGGGACAATCCACTAGTTAGTGTAGAAGTCCTTAGGTATGATGATAAAAGGAGAAATATGAGATATGGGAAGAGTGCGGACTGAGACTGAGCTAGTACTGGAATAAACCCAACAATGTTCTAGTTATGAAGTTTCGGTAAGCACTGAAGGGGTTGAAGAATGAAAAAGAATTGAATGAGAAAAGGGTGAAAATAAATAGCCCTCCAACAATTCAACCTTAGGGCAGAAACCGGGTTCAATTCATATGCTACTGATGGTAACATCGGTATTGAAGACAAGACGTCATGGACCCAGTGACGCTCTGCACTACAACCTCCCAAACTACTCAAGTTCCTCTTAAAAGGGCTTGTTTCATTCTCACGGGGAACCTACATAATCTATCGACTTTCTCTTAGAGATTGTTGATATTGAAGAAGGAGACCCTCTCCCTAGTCTCTTGCACAGGAACCAAATATGCACAAATTGAGTCTAGAGCCTCGAGATCATCAATAAATCTCATTAGGACATTTTCAATGAAGACTCTCTGTTTCACACAATGTGGAAAGAGAGATTATATCTTGAGTCCTACGCATTATCCTTGTGGTATTGCCAGAACATCCGAGTGATATGCTAAAATATTCACAATGAAGATGGAAAGCCTTCTGGAGCCAACATCTAACAAGCTCTTAGTAGGTGGCGTGTGAGATCTATTCAAATAGATCAATCATGTGACAACTGAACAGAAACAATGGGGCGATTCAATTTTTTTGAATCAATCCTGGTTCAGGTTATGGATTGACGGATACCTTTGAAAAACCGGTCATTATGCTCAAAAAATCTTTTCTTTAGCACATCGACCGTGTACGAATATTTCAAATCAAAAGGTGTTTTATGATTGATAATTGATTTTCATTAAAACCTTCGTTGTATTGCAAAAACAATTTCTATTGAGCAATACACGATTGTTTTTCAAATCTCTTTTTCATCAATCAGTGAATCTCTATTCGCTGGTTCACTCACTCCGTGTTGTCTTCTTTGAGATGTTCCGGTTTGAGAACAGCTAGAGCAGCTGCCAAACCCTGTCAAGGAAATTCTTCGGAATTACATAATCACAGGCAGTACTTGTACTGATCAACGGGGAACCGTGGGCCGTGTACCTCAATTCATCGAAAGTGATCAAAGACACTTTCGTGTACTTTATTGCTAACTGTTTTATGCAGGTACATCCCGATGTTTGCAGCTGTTCAGAATGAAGCGGTCAATCCATACCCGCATTCTCACACAACACATTCATTTCCAAAGAAATCATGATTAGTGCATCAATGACTCTGATATTTTCACTCCATGCTTCTGCTACGCCGCTGCTAATATCATGAATCAACGAAAGCTTCCGCTACTCTGATTAGAAGAAATCATGATCCAGAATGTGAGCATGTCGGTCCAAAAGTCACAACATCACATAATACCAACATCACAAAGGAAGAGTCAGAGATTTAATATGACTGATGATCTCCAAGCAGGCTCAACAATCATTCTCACGTGGATCAGTAAAAGACCTCCACTTGATTTCCCAAACATGCAATAATGATGAATCAAAGACTACGAGCTTCTGAGCAAAGGGCTTAATCAAGAATCCTAGAAAAATTTAATGTAATATCTGTTTGTATTCATTGTAAATTGAGGTGACCTCCCTTAGGGGGAGATTGTTAGGAATTAGAAAATTCAGTCGTTAAAAAGTCGGTCACCTCAAGTATAAGCATTCAATAGAAAGCTCGTAGTCGTAGTTATGATATGTTAGTTAGTAGTTTGTTAAGTAACACCGTGGAGGACGGACGGGTCTTTACCCACTGTATGCCTGATCCATAGCCCGTAGGTGGCGTTTATTTGTAAGACACTATAAATACCCTCTACCTCCCAAGGTAGAGGGTTGGAGCTTCAATACTATTTTTCTTTGTTTCATATAGTTCCCAACTCTCTTCCTTTCTCTCACTAGAACTTTCTCTCTCTAAACATTGTTAACGCCCCACATGGTTATGGTTTAATGTGTTTGTGAAATCCTATATCTAACATATCTGCTAATCTTTAAATTGTCATGCATATATATTTTTCTGGCTTTTCCGTTTTGTTGTAGGTGTTTTCTAAGTAAATTCCCAAACACATGTATACGTACTAGATAACATACATATGTCCTCTCCTAGATAAATTTTTTAACGTCTCTTTAGAGTTACATATTTCTCAATGTGAAAGACGGTAACACCTGTACAGCATAGCTTAAGCCCTTTATATGAAGAGAAAATGTATGGGGCTTATTATTAGTACTGATGTATGTTTAGAATCTATACGATTAAATATGTTATCTGATCCCAAAAGATTCATTTAAACATCACTGTTGCTATTCTTGTAATTCATTTGTTTAAATCAATACCAAATACTGATTTTCCATACTTTGCAGATTCCCAAAGGGGTTTTTAAGTATGGATACCTAACAAAACTAAGAGGCAAAGGTAAAAAAAACTATGTTGCAAAACTAAACTACTTATCAATGATTCCTTTTTTTTTTTTTTTTTTTTTTTTTTTGCGCGCGCACACACAGTTATTCACATACTTCCTGCGTTAATGTTCAGGCTTGCCAAAGAAAAGTTTTTTTGTGTCCCATGGAGACCAGTATGTATGTTTCTGCTATGATTTCCCTGAGTAAGTATTCTGTTTCTTTGCATCTATAATTTATGTCATATATCTTACTGTACTCTTGCAAACAAATGCTAGTTTTTGCAAGTACTAGTTTTCAAGTGGATGCTGTGAATTTATCCCTATTACTTACTGGTACTCCAAAGAAATGGAACTTGTCTTCTGTTCTAGACGGGTACCAATAATAAGTTAAACAAAAAGAATATTTATCAAGAATGAACTGTAACTAAAATATTGAAGTTTTAGAATAGGGGCCTGATATTAGTCCAAGGATTTAAAATAAACAAGTTTAATTCTTGAATGACCTGATTTGGATCTGTTTTATGTTTTGAGCACGTGCTCAAAGACTTGCGATTTTATCTTCCAGAACAACCAAAGAAACACGATAATTATAGTACTAATAGGAGCGTTTGTGCCTTCTCTTTTACATCCATCAAAAACTCCTAATTTTTACTAAGAAGTTTATTTTTAAAGTGTATGCCACAATACTCAAGAACTCAAAAGCTTTTTCCTAATTAGTATATATAAACATATATAAGGACAGGAAAAACCAGATACATCTGGAGGAAAAGATAAATTGTAAGTACATCATACATGAGACGGACGGTATGGTTACTCCAAGTAATATAAATCAAGATAATTCAGTATTTTAAAGGACTTCAACTGTTTGATTTTGTTAGAACTCTGATTTTAGAAGTTTTTATATAAAGTTTAGAGTACTAGTCATGAGCGTAAAAAGTGGGCATGACATATGATCTGAAACTGAAGTAAGCATATTATTATTACTTTAAACCAACAAAATGTTTACTGAAATTTTGGGACTTCCTTGTTTATGCAATATGTGTCATGAATGTATGATCCTTTCTCACATTAACAATACTCAGGGTACCGAATGATCAAGAAATTGCCGAATGGATAAAATTTTATAATGAGGAAAGGTCATCTAACAAAAACTGGTGAGTGTGTTTGGCTCCTTGCAGTGTCTGGTTTTATTTAATTTTATTGACGCTGTTTTCTATTTAAGTATGCACACTTTAATAGAGGTGGAAAGTTATGCGTATTTGCTTTTATATGGGTCAATTTGGGTTGCTTATTATTTTGGATGGGTAAAAATAAGGAAATAGCTAAAAAGAAACGGATCAAAGGGGTTAATTTTCGGGTGAATTGAGTTGCTAAATTCTTACAACCTCCTAAAGCGTTTTACCCTGAAGGGTTCAAATTATTGTATCAATATATTCATAATTATAGTGACACATTAACTATATTAACTATTACAGTAAGATTTAAGGACACTTCTTTTAAAATACAAAGGTTTTCTTTGCTTTACCTTTTTTTAGGACGGAGTGTGTTCTTTAGCCATATAATCCTGAATGTGATGAATATTCTAAAGTTCTACTTATTGACTTGTAGGTGGCTTCGTTTAAGCATAAATGGACTCTTCAAACTTTCACTTGAGTTATCGAAGCTTCAATTATCGACATTAATGATAATTATTTGGTTTCTGATCAAATAATTTAGCTAGAATGGAGGCCAGTCAAGTTCATTTAGTAGCGTCTATGACACATAATGCTTTCACAATACTTTTGTATTGACTTGTGCATATACAACCCTCGAAAAAAGAATGATATCCCTGCATATCAGTTGGGGAGATAAATCTTAAATCTGAACTAAGTAGTTACTAGTAGCATGGTCATTTTCAGGAGTGTCTACTTTTTAGTATCAGTCCAATTTAGAAATCATTGAGAAAATTTGAAATTTGATTGATACACTTTTTCTGGAAACCTGGAAGAAAGTGTTCAGAAACGGTAACGAGAATATTTCGATTAAACTAGGACATTTGAATCAAAAACTACGCTTTCCAAGATAACTTGAACATGGATAATCTTATTCATATACCCATTTAATGTATAATCATATAATCTTTTTATATAATTGTGTATATACCCTATTCTTGTGAACACTTATTTTGTCAAACTTATAGTTAAAATCGTTGAAATAAATTTCATAGTTAAATGGTTAACATGGATTTGTTCAACAATTACTTTTAGGGCACTTTATAAAGAAGCATTTACATAACTCCAACTTTTTTTTTAAAATTAAAGTTTCTCTAAAATAAATGTGTTTAATCCATTATAATAATCTTACAAGTTGTATTTTTGTGAAAAAACAAATTTCTTCAAAATATCCAAAAGCGAAATGATTTAGCCTCATAAAAATGCTTTTAAACTTCTTTCTCATGTATAGAATGAAGACTAGAAGTGGTTACGAGAATGACTAGCACCACGAACTATTTATTAGCACCAGTAACATAAAAACCAATCTTCAAAAATTCTTTAAAACTCCAACTGTTATCACTCGAGTACAAGTTAAGCAAAATAGCAGTTTTATGTATAGAATGAAGACTATCCTTTTAAACCCACCCATGTGATCATGAAATAATATAAATAGGAGCACTTATATTAAACAATGATCAATCACAAGCAATGTTATAAAACCAATCAGAAAGATTAAAAGCGTTCTCATGAAGCGAATTAGCAAATATAAAACCAAACTTGACTTTCACATGTAGCGAATACGTCCACTGAACATTTAATATCTCACATTTCTTTCTGTATATTGTACTTATATATACTCTACTGTACAAAACCTCCCATTGTACACTCCAATCAACTCTTCGCAGCAACATAACCAAAAAAAAGTAAAAGAAAAAAACCGCAAACTTGAATCATTAATATTTTGAATTTCATAGGTACAACGCAGAATCTCTCATCTTTGTATGAGGTATCTGAACCTGTAATCAATGGCTACAGAAATTTCCTGTTCCGTAAAGCCTATTTCAAGCAATCTAAGTGTCTTGTCCATGGTCCCAAACAAGGTTTCTGTTGTGGCTTCCTGCTATATCCTGCTATATTTAGCGGAATTAGTGTTGAAGCAAACAAGATGACTTGTAATGGATAAATGATGCATAATTTAATTCTTATAACTTTATACTGCGCGAATGCAGTAATTCATGTTATAACCATAAAATAAAATAAAAAGTGATGTTCTCATAATTGATACGTTAGGTCATTTATGAAAGATAAAAACTGAATTGCTAAGAAACCTTATAACAAGAGTTATAATATGGTCAAATAGACAAAGAAAAATGAGATAAATGTATTGGTAGATGGAAGTTTATAAACCTCGTTTCTTGTTGGAAGAGTCTGGTTTAAATCATCTGCGCCAGCCATCTGAGCGGCAAAAATGAAATCTACAAGTTCGTTAACAGGAGCATCTTCACCTATCAACAATTATAAATACATTACAAGGTTGTAGATAAATGTTTTGCTTACCAGATAAGTAGACAGCCAAGGTTCCAGTAATCAAACTACTCTTACTATTTTGGGACACAACAGGCTTGTTGCTGTTGTATATGTAGCATTAGTCACGACAAAGACATAGTAGAAAAAGGTACAATTTGGTTACTAAGTTTAGTATAATTTAGGATAGGTTTTCTATGAATACTTAAAGCAGCAAAGTTTCTATTCGGGGATCAGTCTCTAAGCAAAGCAGAGGTAGAGCGCTATTTTTCTACTAGCTTATAACTTGGCTTTTCAAGCCGGGCACACTAGTGATCTAGCATAGCATTATAGCTATTGATCTCCTTATTCATTAATAAAAGATCCAAGGTTTCCCATCTATGTGAACATACCAGTAGTCCTAATCAATGTTTTTCAACTTATACATAATATGCCTTTATAAACATAGCAAGCCCAAAAAGTGGAGCTTATTTGAGGGATTATGGGCTTATTTGTGTAGAGATTACTTGTACTTTTTGAATCTACATTTGAAGTTATAAATTAACTAATCCAAACACCCACTTAATACTATAAATGCAGTGATTAGAAGTAAAAAAAAATGCATACCAGTAAGAGACTGAAAGCAATGGAGTTCGAACGTATCCGCTTCAAGCAACTCGATACCCGTAAGAGACTCAAGCGTTTTACACTTCATTGGGACTTACTTAATGAAGTTGTTAATGGCTAGTTAGTTTTTACAACTGCTGCATATTCGTTTATGTTGCTTGACATAGTTAAGGTTGCTGTGATAAAAGAAAGAAGTTGCCCAAAAAAATTGCCCTAATTAGAAGTTGCCCTAATTAGAATTTGCCCAAACAGAAGTTGCTCAAAAAGAATAAGTTGCCCAAGAGGAAAAAAATTGCGCAAACAGAAGTCGATACTAAACACTGCTAGTACTAATCAACTCCTAGTTGCCCCAATTAAAAATTGCCCTAATTAGAAGTTGCCCAAACCAACTTTCCACTGCTAGTGTTAAACTTCCCACTGCTAGTACAAAGTTCCCACTGCTAGTGATACTAAACACTAATAGTACTAATCAACTCCTAGTTGCCTCAATTAAAAGTTGCCCTAATTAGAAGTTGCCCAAACCAACTTTCCACTGCTAGTGTTAAACTTCCCACTGCTAGTACAAAGTTCCCACTGCTAGTGATACTAAACACTGCTAGTACTAATCAACTCCTATCACAACTATACAAAATAGTATGCAAACAATAGTTTATAGCCACTTTCTTAATTATAAATAATAATTAATGTATTTGATTCATGTGTTGTTTATTGACCTGTCGTATGTCACCATCTGTCAAGTTCTCAGCCATCTTTGGACCCGATGAAAGAAATCCCCGTCCTAGTGGACTATATGCCACTATACCAATGCCAAGTTCTCTGCCAAAGCATGAAATAAAGAATTACAAATTTGCATAGTTTTTTAATTCTTACTAATTACTTAAATATCAATTGATGTAATAAATAATGAGTAACGGGTCAAAATGGGTTCAGGTCGGGTTGGTCCGACTTTCCAACATTTACCGCAACTAGGAATTTAGGCACTTCATGTTTAAGCTGCTGCAATGGCTCCTAGAATTCAGGGTTGATTGGGAACAACTGACACTGAGCGTATTGTGCAAGTAATTGATCAATTAGCAACATGGCCACGGCTGCTTCCACCATGGGCACCGCTGCATCATCAAATATCCGAACATAAATTGAGAGTGGGAACATACATATATACAATTGAGCAGTTCATAAATAACAAGTTTGTCGTGCTTCTATTTTAACAAGAGTAATACGACAATAACATATTTAAGGAACATGGCCAAACAGTAGCATACTGCCGAGCGTTAAGTAGTGGCATTGAAGCTGAATATTATTTTTAATGTTTAAGAGTAACACTAGTAACAGTTGGGGCCACAAGCCATTAGTTAGCTTCGAAGTTAATACATATGGTATTTGCCTATTTGGAAAGGTATTTGCAAAGGTTTTGGATATGCACTATGTAAAACTGTAAACAACGACCAAGCTCATTGAAGGACTGAAAAATAAGAAAATAGTATATTTAGGTATAAACCTCTAGGGACAACACAAGGATCATGCCTGCCACGTACGATTAGTTCAATTTCTTTTTTATCTCTAGTCACTGTGTTTTGCTTCCTCTGCAAGACATTATAACATTATTAACTAACCAAATTAATTAACAATTGATGGACAAATACAAAAACAAGTTTCTAATATAGGGAGTAAATAAAAAAAAACAAGTTTCTTATACAGGGAGTAATAACTGAATCAAAATCTGAAATAGTTTTTTATGACAAGTTAAACATAGTCACATATTAGAAAATTTCTGACTATTTCATGGCTTTCCCAACCCTTACTCTTAGAAAATGATTTCAATGAGTTCATTATTGTTTGTATTCAACTACTCTCTCCTTAGAGAGTGCATACACAAGAAGAAGACAAATGGAAAACAGGTTTCTTTTACACCTAGTAGCTATTGAATATAAAATACTGAAACATAATTCATATGACAAGTTAAGCAGTCACATATTAAGTATTAGACGATTAGAGTAATTAATAATTATGTTCCCTTTAGTGTGTATCAACTGACAAGACACCCTACTCTCCATATTGGATAATCCTATGCTGCTCATAAAAGAATGCTACATAAATTGCGATAAAAACTGTAGCTGTTTATCGAAAGGCATGAGCATCAGTAGCCACAGAGAACAGATTAGCCTTACACTGATTGTGGATGTCGGCTTGAAGCCTATTCTCATGTTTATGATCTCTCCATTAGATATACCTCCCTGCAAATAAGCAAAATTAGAGGTGAGAAGTGACTTGATATATACTCAACTTGCAATTTGACCACCCAGCCCACCCCCATCGTACAAACAGCTGACTAGAGCACGGATAATATACTTGTATCCCACCCGAGCGGTTTGTTCTTGTCCTGACCCGCCCTTGTTGATCCATATAAAACTCGTCATTATGTTCACTACCAGTCAAAAGGGTACCTAGATTTTTATCATTTATAAGAAATCAGAATTACACATTTATTAGACGAGTAGCACGTACCTACTAGTTTGTCTCACTTGAACATTATGACATGTACAGGTACGCATAATAGGCAGTTCGGGAAGTTTCTGAACAGTTGTTTATCATCTAATTCTTAAGAAAATAGTTTAGGAGTTATTAAGCATTAAAATTCACTCTGGCACCCATTTGCTTATTTTCTTTAAAAGCTGGTTTTTGTTTTATTTTACCCATTTGTCCTGTTAGAGATAAACATAACCAGGATTGGCCCATCACACATATAAATGGGTAGAAACTTGCCACCTTATATGCATGCTAATAGACCTCTAGTGATGCTACAATACCTGCCAATCCACTGCGAAATTCGAAGCCCTTGGTTGCAGGTAACGATAAAGCTGCCTTAGCCAATTCAGCTTCAAGTTTGTCAAAAACTGGTGAACCAAGTCCCTGCAATGTAGAATTTTGAAGTATCAATAATGAATGAGCAGGTGCACACAACCACATATAAACACATAGTAAAACAGAATAAGTGCTTACACGTGGGAGGTTTCTCACAATACATGTAACAACACCACCAACAGAATCACCTCTCACTTAGACAGCATCAATAACAGCAATCATCTTCTCAGCATACTCGGGATTTGGGCACCTACATATGTTGCTTTCTATTTGCTCAAGCGTCAATGTGTCATGATCCACTAGGTCCTCTGGAAGTACAACGTTGTGAGCTTGAGAGACATAAGCAAGAATCTGATGAAGATATCCAACATACCAAAGATAAGTCCTAGTGAGATAAACTTATAATTCGTCACGAATATAGCAACAACAAACAACTATTCTACCAAAATTTGAGCATAATGCCTTATATTAAGAGGATGCTCTATATTAATGATTTAATGTAAGAATTATGTAGCCGCATGTCGATATATATATATATATATATATATATATATATATATATATATATATATATATATATATATATATATATGTGACTCAACACACCTCAGTTCCTGAATAGCCTTAAGAAGTTTCTTAGAAACGGCGCCAGCTGCAACTCTCCCAATTGTCTCTCTTGCTGATGATCGACCACCACCCTATGATCCATTGACAAGTTTTAGCTTGGAACATTCAACTATCCAAGAGAAAGACAATTACTTGACACATTTCATATACTGTTAGAAAAACGGGTACCTCCACTGATCTCGTTCCATACTTGAAGTCATAAGTCGCATCAGCGTGAGAAGGTCTATAAGCCATTGACATTTCACTGTAATCCTGTTGAGTAAAAGATTTAATATATTGCAACCCCTTACAAACACGAATGAGCAACAGACATGCATATAGATGAAACACCAACATGCAATACTATCCAAAGTTGTTTGATATTACTTCCAAGTATTGTTGGCTTGTTAAGCAATTATAATGTCCAAATGTACTTACTTTTCCCCTTTGGTCTGTATTGGGTACCATGACCATGATTGGAGATCCGGTAGTATATCCTACATTAAAGTGACAGAAATGAGTCTTAAGAAGGATCTAATCACCAACACTAAAAACGAAGATAACACAGAAAAACCTGATGATGAAGTGAAGAACAGAACTAAAAGCTAACCTTCTGCAACACCTGAATATATGGTGGCTGTGTCTGTCTCTTTTCTAGGTGTAGTAATTCGGCTCTGACCTGGTCTCCTGTATTTTAAAAAGACGAGTTTAGAATCAAAATAATCAGGATTCAACACAAGAATCAGATATGAATATCCACTTTTGCTGTCCTAGGAAATACGCAAATGCCCTCCCGTGAGAGTACGGATGATGTGGAAGAAATGAAGAATGATGAGAAGGATAATACCTTCTGTCAAGATCTACTTGTAGATCAGCCTCTGAAAGGGGAATTCTTGGGGGGCATCCATCAATAATACAACCAACTCCTCCACCATGAGATTCACCAAATGTTGTAACACGAAAGTAGTTTCCGTATGAACTTCCAGCTGCCTTTATCTCTGTTTAAACGCAATGTGATTAGATTGTTTCGAACTGAAGATCGCTTGTATTAACTTCGCAGTGTATTTGGAACACTTCCATTAGTCTGAAGAAAAACACATGACATCAGAGTACTAACCATTGTCAACAGAGATTTAGTGTTGCCTTTGCTACCCGGATTAGACCTTACCCTTTCGTTCTTTCAGGTTACCATAAATTTCCTAGTACGCATTCCCCACTTACCAAGTCTGACGCCAGGATGACTAGCTAAAATTAACAAAACAAAGGCCAACTAAAATGTTGACTTGACATGTTATACATTTGTACTAGTATTAGAAAGTAACTCAAGCTGACTCGTTACCAAGCAACCCATTTGAACTAATATCAATTAGTACTTAAATCTATAGACTCGAGCCTTTAGCTTGGATGGTTCCTAGATGGTACCCTATTACATCTAGTGCTAAAACATCATCCTTAATGTGAATGTGGAACAAAAATTAACTACTTAAATTACGTAACTGCTTAATACTAGAAAAAACAGAAATTTATCAACATTTACGTTTGAATCTGTATGCATCAGCATATAACTAAAACTAGCTAGTATAGGTATTCAATCCACTAGCAGTGGTACCCGAAACAACTAGCAGTGGTTTCGAGAAGCCTAGCAGTGGAAACGAATTAAAACTAGCAGTGGTTTCCATGTTTGGTTGCGTAACATGGCGACAAGCACCCAATTTGTCTAGTGCTTCTAAAGCTCAACCTGAATGGGTAACCTGGTCTTGAAGATCTTTAAGAGGGTCAATCTCTCCGACCACTTCAAAACCAAAAAAAAACATTCAGGCATTTCAACAAACACTTACTATACACCTTTTTTGATTAAAAAAACTCACCCGGTAAATGAACCACTTAAAACGAAGAATGATTACCTTATCAGCAGAATGAAAACCACTAACAACCATCTGACATCGCCCACAAATTTAACAACCATCTGACGTCGCCCACAAATTTAACGGCGAGGGGATACGACGAAGGGACACCGTGTGCTCTAACAACCATCTGACATCGCCCACAAATTTAACGATGGTAATACCTGACTTTTGACATCCCAAATTTAACAACAGATCCATAGGTACATGTTTGAGACCATCGGTATTAAAAGCTGCTGAAGTATAACCCTGGGATTGAGATGTATCTGGTAGAGGTGGCGTAAGGTGGTGGTGCCCTCAGGTATTCAATTTATGTACCGTGTCAATTTATGTATCTGTTAACTTTGAGTTGTGATGGTTTATGTGGGGGAGAAAGAGGTGTGAGTTATGTAGTGGTGTGAGTGAGTCTGTGATTTTTTTTAATTGAAAATGTAAAATGATGAAATTATCCTTGTGTATAAATACAAGTTGCCCAAAATTATAAAGTTGCCCAAAAAACAATACAAGTTGCCCAAAAAACAATACATGACATATAGTTGCAAAATACGTACTTGTGTCATAAGTTGTCGGACACATGGCAGCCCCTGGTTGGGTAAAAAAAAAGCGGAGGGCAACTGGTCTATTTTCGAATTTTAAAAGGGCGTGGTCCATATAGTGATATGCATCAGGGCGTGCGGTCTATTTGGCTAATTTTCCCTAATTAATATACTTAGAATAAAAATTTTAATTTGATGCAAATTTCATGATTCCGGATTGAGGGTTTTACATAGTCACTGATACAAATTTTAGTGAGTGTTGTATAAGCGTAAACATCAAAAAAGTCACTGAGTGAATAGTCACTCAGTGAGAGTTACCTTCAAGATGTTAAGACCAAGTCTAAGAAAAAATACTCGTCATTCAGTGAGGCGATACTCAGTGAATGATCCCTGAGCCAAAGAAGAAAGTATTCGAGTCAGTGAGTGATGACAATAACTCACTGTCTCCTTGAAGACTGTCTCTGAACGAACTGGAAATATGAGCGGGGAACTTCCTTAGGAAGATAAATCTGAAAGCAAGTACAAAAAGGAAGTCAAGCAAAGTACAAGAAATTTTCATAGAAGTGGGAATAGTTTTCATCACTATTTTAAAGCATGGTTGTTGGTTTTTCAAAAGTGGAAGAAGTACTTTTCCAATAGATGCATGACACCTTGCACCAACCATCACATTTTCTCTTTGTATTTTGTAGTTGTATATATATATGTATGTTTGTTAAGATATAGTTAGGATTCTACACACACAAAAATATAAAAATATAATATTGTATAGCTGATAGGATCATCCTCTTCAAATTGGATAGTATACATTGTCATTCAATCACAAGTGTTGTTCCGCAAACACTTGGGTATATATTCTTTGTCAATTTGAAATAGAATATAAACGTTGAAAAAGTACAATTTTTATTATTAGTGTCATTTGGTTATTTTGTAAAATTAATCATGTTTTGCACAATTCTTTCGACCAACAAGTGGTATCAAAGCTCTGGTGGATTATTCTTATGATCCAAATCCATTCTTGACCGCTAATAACACTATGCATAGTCAAAAAATAAATAAATGTAAGATCTTCAAAAACTGCTACTACTGTAGCAATTTTTTAGGGGGAGAGACACATTTATTTGTGACTGAAAACACATACCTTTCCCTGAAACCCAAAATAACACTTTACCGCATCCCAAAAACCCACTAACCGACACACTCTCACACAAAAAATCCTATCCCTACCAAACAAATCTTATCATCTCCCAAATCCATCACCTCATCACAAAATCAACCCACTACAACAACAAAAACCAGACGTCGATCTAAAAAAAAAATCACTGATTCATCTAAATTAAAAACCAACACACCCAAACTCAAATCCACGATCTAGACTCAACAAACAAAAAAACCATACTTCATCTCTCAAATCCGAAAAAGAACACAAAATAACTCATATCCTAAACCCAGAAACATCAACAATCTTAAATAGCAACAACAACGGCGGCAACTGTAACAAATCTTATTCACCTCATCCAAATAATCTCAATTCACAAAACCCTATAAAAAACCAGGTCAAGAAAATGACCTAGACTGCGGGTCGGGTCAGATGAAAGGTCATTGAAAAGAGTTCAATCGAGTGAAATAGTAAAAGAGTTCAATCAGAATTTGTAAATTAAAAATGTTGTTGTTAATATGATGAAGCATAAGAAAGGGTGTGATAAGGATTAAGATGGTTAATGGTATGGATCAAATTTTGTTGGTAATGGGTGACTGATAAATTAAATTTATCAGGAAGTTTTTGGCGACATTGTATATCAGTGGGTGTTGGAATGAAGCTTAGTGAGCTTATGACTCATGCACTTGAAAGATCATAGGTTGGTGTCATTTAGGCTGAGCCTGATCGGGTTGAACCTGAAAAGGAAGGGGGCCTGAGACAATTAATAAGTCTGATAAAATCAGGTTGATAGTGTGTACTCACGGTGTGATAAGATCAATGTTATGGTGTCTTTCCGGCATAGCCTGAACAATACGTAGACTTAAAGTATGAAAGGTGTCCTTGAAACTCATGGATACTTGAGTCTCTAATTCTGAAAGAGTATCTGAAAAGTGAGACTCTGAAACCCGAATCTCTAAAAATGAGTACCTGAAAAGTGTTCTAAACCTAAGTTCCTGAAACCTAAGGTAAATAAGAAAGAGTGTCCCTAAAAAATCAGGTTCAAGGGAACTAGCTGAAGTGAGTTATGAGTTGTAATTCAAGGGGTATTAAGGTGTCAAGGCGTATTTTAGGATGAGCCTGTAATAGGGGTAACACCTCAGTTTCGTTAAGCTGATTGAGGAGGTGTTGGTGAAAAACAATGGGAAAGTCAGGACGACTGTTATGCTACAAAGGATATTATGTATCAGAGGGCAAGAGTGGGCCTTAGAGAATAAGTGAAGTCTCTGATATTGGAGCCCGTAAACCTAAGTTCCTAAAATCAAAGCGTCTCAAGAAACTGAGGTCTCTGAAAACCAAAGACCCTAAACAAAAACCTGGTTACTAAACCTGATTTATATAACCTGAAGCCGATGGTTCTTTGAAACTTGAACCTGAACCTAACAGTCTCAAATGGTTTGTTGAAACCGTAACCATACCCTGATCACCCATACCCGTAACCTGAACAACACCAAAACCTGATATCAAACCACACCATAACCCTTATAACATAACCATAACCATAACAATAACCCAATCCAGAATAGGAACCCGATCACTGAAATCCCTGAACATGGTCTCTAAATCCCTGACCTGAACCCTACTCCTTTACTCACTAAACCCCGGTCACTAATCCTGAAACCACAAGGACTGATGACCTGAAACCACAAAATGATCCTAAAACCGATGGTCATTGAAACCAAGATTGACTCTGAACAAAAGAGTCTGAAATCAAATGAGACAGAACCCGAGTCTCAAACATGGTACGCAACTGATTAAGGTGGGTATGAAAATATGGGTATGGAATGGTATAAGGTAGAAACTGATTATAAGGAATCAGTAAGGTTGTTTAGTAGTACGAGAAACTGAAAGAAAAACATCAGGGAGTGGTTCAAGAATAGGTATGAACATGAAAACCAAACCCGAATCACTGAAATCTTTATAATTTCTTTAATGAAACCTCGAAACCTGAGAACCACAACCCACAACCTGATAACTATATCAACTTGAACCTCCCTAATGAAATAAGTATGAAGCTGAAAAACCAAAACCATAACCTAATAACCAAAAACCACAACCTGTTTCACCTAGGCTATTTGTATGTTCAAATAGGGGGAGACTGTTGGGTAAAAAAATGACCCAATTGCCCTTGACAAGGATTTGAAAAATAACCTAACTCACTGAATAAAAGAGTGAGTTACTTACCGATACAGACTTCAGTGAGTGTTGTATAACCGTAAACATCAAACAAGTAACTGAGTGAATAGTCACTCAGTGAGTTACCTTTAGGATGTTCAGACCGACTCTAAGAAAAAAGACTCTTCATTCAGTGAGGTGGTACTCAGTGAATAATCCCTGAGCCAAAGAAGAAGGTAATCGAGTCAGTGAGTGATGATAATAACTTACTAACTCCCTGAAGACTGTCTCTGAACAAACTGAAATTATGAGATGGAACTTCCTTAGGAAGATAAAGTTGAAAGCAAGTACAAAAAGGAAGTCCAATAAAGTACAAGAAATTACCATAGAATTGGGAATAGTTGTCATCACTATCCTAAAGCTTAGTTGTTGGTTTTCCAAAAGTGGAAGAAGTACTTCTCCAATAGATGCATGACACCTTACACCAACCCTCATATATATGTATATGGAGATTCAAAAAAATATTGAGATTCGAACCCTGGTCACTTGGAACATGTTACCAACACTCCTACCACTAGACCAGATTGGTTTTTGTGATAGACATTTCAAAACAATATCGATATCCTTAACTAACTCATCATTTTGAACTTAAGCAAAATCTGTCACTTTTAAAACAATATCAATTCAATAAACAAGAACCCTAAAATTGCTCCACTGACTTCGGTTTATTTTTGAAACTGAAATTTAACAATTAACTTTTGAATTAGATACATTTTACTTCACACAATCCCTGCAGTATTATCATAAACCCTAATTTTCTTAAACGATTCATGATCATCTTTGGGGTATATATGTTGGATTTCCAATATCAGTTGATTCATCTATTACTCTTTCTTATGATCAATCTTTTAATTCTCACTTCATGATTAACGATTACTTTGTGATTAAATAGTTTCAGATGATTTAATTTGTTATAATTTTTTATTTAATTTTTCCTTGATTTAAAGGGTTTATTTGGATGGTTGTCGCAGGTGATTTGAGTAATAGATATTGAAGATGATCGCTAATGATGATATCTGATGGTAATCATTCCATTGATATGTCGAAGTTGCACGGTGATATTCAGGTGCACCTTAATTCGATCATCAAGGACTGTCTTTGATTTTGATTATAGGTAATAATTTTATTTTGGGGTATTTCGAGATTAATAATGTGATTGTGAAATTAGTTGTTTGAATTAATAATTGGAATTACATGAAATCCCATTGATGATAAAAAGGTTCAATCTTTCAAAGTATCAGCATTAATTATCATTTTTTCGTTAGTGAGATATGATGTAGCCGTTTTAAGCATTGTTATGATGTTGCAGATTGTTGGGCACAATCTACGTCAATGTTCGCATCTGCTTCTGATCCTGAAGTAAGTTAAGATGATGTTTCTTTTATATATAACTATATAAATAGTTAAGATGATGGCACTGATTTTGTAATACAGGTACGTAAGATATTCTTGGATTTTGGACATTCTACTGCAAGAATCGCAGCTCCTTATGTAAGTCTATTATTAACGTGTACACATTATCCATTATCATTTCTCTTTTTATATAACAGTTTACACAGTTTAGACAATGGTACGTTCTGTGCTGCCGTGTTATTTCTTTTTTGTTTGGATAAATATTCATTATAAAGAAAACATTGAGATTAGGTGTTGAGAAACCATATGGTGTAGCCAAGTTAATGACATAATTTACAAGGTGGTACTAGGAGCCAATAGAGCAGATAATGCCGCTATGGTGGCTTGGTGCAAAACTTCCATCATCTTTCAACCCAACCGTCATTATGATGCATTTACTCGGCCCCTAAGTTCTGTTATGCTATCTTGGGAAAATGATTAATGGGGTGTTTGGATTAGGTTATTTTACCGACTTAAGGGGTCATCTGTAATTGGAAAAGCTCACGCTGTTACTTTTTTGAACATATTCATTTGGACATTATCGGTTGATGGAAGAGTATGAATGCGAAAGAGAATGCAATTCGATTGTCGGGCAATTGAAATAATATAAATTCTCGAAAGCATTAGCATCTTTAGCAGATAACCATAGAGTATGAAATCCAAATACCACAATATGTTAAAAATGGGAGCAGGTCAGGCACAAAGTTACCGATCATTTGTTTTTTTTGGTCTAACTTAAGTTTAATACATACTCAAAAATCAAAGTGCACCCTTGGAGTCATGTTAAGGAAATGCCTCATTTTATATCAAATGTATCTTTCTTCGCAATTGAATTTCATGTGTAATATATAAATCCTTTGTGAGTTACTTGATTTCTAATGGTTTATGCGTTTTCTATAGATTGTGCTTTCAAAAGACAGGAGTAACTTATATACACTATTTTATGTGCAAAAAATGTGGCTGTAGTTTTGCTTTGGAAAGTTGCTGACAGTAAGTACATCCTCCAAAACTTTATGGTGTCAAATACTTTTCAGATGTGAATATTCTAACCTATATTCATAGTCAACACTTCTATCGAAGTTATGTCACTGTATCAGAATAAAAATTTATCAATTGGAAGGGTTGAAAGTCACCCTATATTTTATAGTTAATACATTATAGGTTCTAATTTTGTTTGATACTAATTGGATAATGTTCAAGAGTCGAGTTAACTCAACCTAACCTAACCTGGCCTCTTGCAACTTAGACTAAAAATTGCATTTGCTCGATGCAAATGGTGTATTAAAGAAGCATTGCACCTTGCACCAAGTAAGCATGACCCAACCATGAATAAAACGAGCGAGATAGATGGTTTGTACAATCAGTCATAGCAGGTCGGGTAAAATTTGACACTTTTTTTTATCAGTCGAACTTAATAGAATTATGAATAACATGATTTAGGAGGGTGAAATTTGACACTTTTTTCCTCTCAACAATTCAGTGGAACTAAATTTTGAATCGCACATGTGGGACCAAGAGCAGCTGACACGATCGATCACGTAACCGGTGGGTTAAAGCTTTTGAAGTCACATCACCTATTCAATAGCTTATACACTATGAGCAAGTAAGTTATACGGCTGCATGATTTATCATTATGTTTCATGTTCAAAATAATAGACTTCTTTATGACACTTATGAAAGAAGTTTATCTATGTTGCAGATGGAGAAGTGATGTGCTCTTTAGACCAAAATTAGGTGTAGCTGGTGCAAGTGCATATGCTCGGGTATATGATTATTCCCGTATGCGCAAGGTAAATGCCACTAATGTCTTATTTCTTCTTTTCATTCATGAGTCTTGATATCTCAAATCTTTTACTGTCTCATTTTTTGACAGGTTTGTGACAAACAAAAAGCTATTCTATTAGCTGACATGGCACACATCAGCAGGTTGGTTGCTGCTGTTGTAATACCATCTCCTTTTGAATATGCTAATGTTGTAACAACCACGACACACAAGTCACTACGTGGACCACGTGGAATAATCATCTTTTCAGGTAGGGGCTAATGAGATCAACAATAAAGATGAACAAGTGAGTTACTGTATATGTATGACTTATGTAAATTCTACTATTTTATCTTACTTCTTGCTGATTAGCTTTTACATATGTGTTAATGTGTAGCCGATTGAGATAACTTTTGACTATATTTTGTTTGGTTTATAGGCTACAACCCGTCCGTACAAGGCATACCAATAACAAGTTCCTACCAATTGCAAGAAATTTTCGCAGATTAACTAAATATATTTAAGATAAGTGTTAAATGGAAAAATTAGAAATTGTTTGGAAATATTAGTATAAGCGAACTAAATTCTAATAGAAATTGTTAAGTGGAAAAATTAGTATAAGCGAACTAAATTCTACACATATCATGTTTGGTTTTGCAGAGTTTGATAGAGTTTGATAGAGAGGGGGCGGTACGTGTCGTTAAGAAAGGTATTGATGACCATACATGCTTTGCTGGAGGAGCTGGATAAGAGGTTTTGCTAAAGTTCATGATCTTAACATAGGTAGTAAAGATTAATTTTTTTGATTGGTAACTTTGTTAGGAATTGGAAATTCCATGTTAAAGTGTCGGTCACCCCAATTATGGTCTAGCATATGTTAGCTCGTAGACGTGTTGTTATTTACGTTATTTAGTAGTTTATTAGTTAGTTTGTAGCGTAGAATAATTTAGTGTAACACCGTGGAGGAAGGACGGGTCTTTACCCACTGTATGCCTGATCCACAGTCAGATAGGAGGACGTAGTATTTGTAACTATAAATACCCCTTCCATCCTTGGAAGGGGTGGTGCTTCTTATTCAATCTAACCTTTCATTTTGTAAAGCAACTCTCTACCAAGAACACCCATCTCTTTACTTTCTCTCTCTAAATGGCTAACATGTATTCCCATCATCCAAGACCACCCGAATCATCAAACACAATATATTTACGATCCTACAATTGGTATCAGAGCCAAGGTTATTGTGTTATCGATTTATGGTGGTTTTTATACATGTTTTAAGCTGTTTTCATAAATTTTTTTGGTTTGGAATTTTTTTTCCCGATTATTGTGGGCAAACAGTTTCTTAACTTGGTTTGGTATTTTTTTTTTGGTCACAAAAATGTCCTGGTCTATTCTTGTTTACAACATGTCTTGACTGGTCCAAACAGTTTATTACACTTTAGACATGTTTTCTTGCACCAATATCTGTGAAATATATTCATGGTCAAACCGTCATTTTCATGTGGTCAAAACGGGTCAAAGGAAGCAGTTTTATGCTTTTTCTGGGTAACTTTGAGTTTGAACGGAAAAATAGTTTGATATTCCTGCTAGCGAGTTGACTGAATAAGTTGTCCGGATTCATTGCTTTCTTAGCGACTTGTGATGAATACTAAGTAGCGACTTGACATTATTGAATGTCAAGCGAGTTGTTAACAGATATATGTAGCGACTTGTCACTATATTCATAGCGACTTCTGTTAAGTAGCGATTTGAAGTAGCGACTTGTATCATGCAAAATAAGTTAGCGACTTGACTCAAAAAGTTAGCGACTTGACTCAAAAGGAAGAAGCAACTTGACAGAATGGTATAAGAAGAAATGACTAGATCAAGACCATCTCATGACCAATACCAAATACCTAAAGTCTTGGTTGACATCGGTCTAACACTCATCATATCACAGCCATGACCCATTAACATACTCCATCATTTCTCATCTAATCTTTTCGAATAAAGATACAATAGACACAACAAATCTCAGATCAATTCAAATCTATTCCCAATCTTGTAAAGATTTTTTTGAATCATATATCATCACAGATTTTTTTAAAGCCTATGCTTCATTAAATTTACGAATCATAAGACATGATTAATAACAATATTGTTATCATCATGTCTTCGTTCGCTCTAAAACTCAAATACAATCAAGATGTAAAACAAAACAATATACGGACTAATCTTTTGTGTCACCTACCCGAGACCTTTCCCTAAAGATCTTGACGCCTAGACAATTGTTGAAGCCATCCCTGTGGCTTATTCTATACTAGGTGCGTTTTCTTGATGTGAGTATTATTGGGTGAGAGATGCGCTTTGGTTTGTGAGGATATTGAGGGAGGATTGAAGTCGATTGTGAATGGAAGCTGAAGATAGGGGCGGATTATTCTTGTAATATTTTTAGGGTTGGATGATGTTTACTTTGACTGCACTTGTAAGAGTTATTAGGGATTTATGTGAGCATAGTAGATGTTATATATCCAGATAATTAGGGTTGTGTGATACATGGATCGGGTTGGTATGGGCCTCAATATTGGAATGGACTTGAAGCAGATTTCATGGGCCGTATGTTGGACTCTTCGTGGGCTTGATGGGAAGTAAGTGTTATCATGAAATTTATTTTAACTTGAGTCTGCTCATAACTGTTAATATCATATTTCCGTGAAATTGTGAATGGTCATAATTGGTACATCACGATCATCTTAATGATGAACGTTATTTAGTTTTGATATTTCACGAATGTTTGTGATAGAATGTTATATGAATCATTCGGGTTTATCTGTTGGACTTGGATGTTGTTATATATCTTGAAAATTGGACAATGAGCTTTCTCACTCTTGGATTGGATATTAAGTCGTGGGCTGAACTTTGTATGAACTATGATATTGGCTTAAGTTGGATCCTGTGTTCGAATGAGACTTGTTGAGTGATGTGAGTTGATTATGAGATTTGTTGAACATTCTTGATGATGAGATTTAATTTGATGATGTGATTTGGTGTGATGTTGAGATTTGTTGTGTTGTACGGTTTGATATCTTGGTTCATACGTTTTCACGGAGGTTATTATGTCACGGCTTGAATCGATATTGGAACTAGGGTGACTACGGAGTTGTTTGTACGGTATTTCTTATTTGAATTTGAAGTGAGGTTGTCCGGGCGCGTTTACTTACTTCGTCTTCTTTCTTTCTACCCTTCCGCGAAGATGACTTGTTTGGGCATTTACAGAGTGTTATAAAGACTTGGCTATTTAGTTACGTTTGTGATTCTTTCTCACTTAACTCACAACGTAACTATCACTTCGGTGTCTCACGTAGTTGAGGATTCGTCAAGAGGTTTTGTACATTGGGTACACCGTTTCTTCTTCACAAGGATTAGTGAAAGCTTAAGTAGCAAATCTAGGGAATTCTACTTCATGATCAAGTTTGGTATATCGGGTTTACTTCACCAGATGGTCACACCATTAGCCGACAGAATGCGTGAATGATGTGTTTACCAAAGTGATTATTGGATGGTTGATGATATTGTTGATGCTGGATAATGAATCGTTGATGAACCGCTGCATGTTCCTCTAAAAACATATATTCACCGAAACCAAAGTTGTCATAACACATTCAAGCTGACATTGTTTACGATTTTGTCTTGATTTTGTAAAATCCCGCGAAAGAACCTATTTCTCGGTTTAAATCATAGACTTGTAAAATCCCGTGACAATGGAAACATCCTGGTAATAGTAAAGTGCATTTCCGGATCTATCTTACGGTTTATTCTTGGTTTTGTAAAATCTCGCGAAAGAATCTATTTCTCGGTTTAAACCATAGAATTATAAAATCCTGTAATGATGGAACAATCCTAGAGAAAAGAAAGTGTATTTCGGGATCTTTTATGATACTGGTGCTACGGGTTCTGCTTCGAAGAAGGGATAAAAGTGTGTACTTCATGAATTGGGTGTTTGTTTGGATTTTCCTCATGGCAGTTTGGTTATTACATGGTTTTTCGGGGTTATGTGCTTTTAACCATGGTCGGGATGAAACCATTATCATAGTTCACTTAAAACGTCAAAGGAGGCTAGATTTGAGCTTTTAACCAGAAGATGTGACAACGGGGTTAATTCACTATTATTTATTTGAGGTTGAAGTGAAATATCACGGGCGAGTGTACTTAGTATCAGAAGGTATCGGGGATGGTTGGATGAAGATTCTTCGAGATCCTTGTTCGAGCTTTTTCCAAAAAAAAAACGAAGGCTAGGAAATCTAGTGATTGTTGGGTGACTTTTACCTTTTCTTTTACCACTTGGGGGAATTGGGCTCTTACCACCATAAAATAACTATCACTTTAAGGAGTTACGTTGTAGTGCTCAGTGTCACATTCAATTGTGGATTGTCAAGAGGTGATGTACGTCTTATACTTGATGGTTGGTTGGATGAAGAGTATAGAGTACTTAGAGATTCAATGGAGGATGAAGTCTCGGCACCGCTCTTTGTTACACATGTGCAAGTTTAAGTCACGAGTTCGGGTTAGTTTACTTCAAGGTCAAATTCATCATATTGGGTTTTCTCCATCAGCTGTCACGACAAAGAGCCTACTGAATGATAATGGGGTGATTACATGTTTTGCCAAGAGATGATGAAAAGAGAGAGATTATGACGTATGAACACAACAGTTCATGCCTCGTTCTCTAAAGAAAAGAAAAGTGTACGTCTCAGTGCGCTTTATCTTCCAAAGAAGAGAAATCTTCTTATGATGTTGAACACTACAGTTCAAGCCTCGTTCTCTAAAGAAAAGAAAAGTGTACGTTTCAGTGCGCTTTATCTTCGGAAGAAGAGAAATCTTCTTATTATGACCATTCTCATCAACATGCTTCATGCTTTTTCCATGCGCTTAAGTCATCAAGTGAACCGGACTACTGATAATTACTCTTATTCCACTTGCTCAATATAATGAAGATGGCGACATCATGTGCTAATTTTGCGGGGGAGAAGTGTGAATAGAATACATTTGGATGATAATCACTTGTTTAATCAAGAATGGCATCTTCGTATGCAATTCTTGAGGTGGAGAAGAAGTGTGAATTTTCTGCATGGTTGATTGATATTTAAGAATATATGGTCAAACGGCTCCTAACTTATGTAAGAACCGAGCTTCTTCTTATCGGGTCATCTTTACATGGTGTTTCTTCTATGAGCCGCTGGTTGACATCTTCACACGGGCTGATATGATTAAATGACAAAGTGCTTCTAGTTGCTGGGCTGATTTCTTTGATGAACATCTTTCTGTTCTTGTTTGATTGGGAGGGATTTTAGTTAAGGAGATTTGCTACATATAAGGTAATTGGAACGCATTTGGTGAGATGAAGATGTTAAATTTCTATTCCCCAAACTGGACAATCTTGAAGAAGGTCGAGTCTACAGTCGGTTCTACATTCTCTGCTACATGTTATAAGACTAAAGACGAGTTGCATTTAACGATCTAAAGACTTCTTCGTAATTCAAGCATTCATCATAAAGATTGTCGGTTTAGGGGAGAGCACTAATTGGGGGAGAGTGAAAAGCCAAAGTTAATCCCCAATAAGACTTGCTCACATTCTTCAGCAAGTTGATTCTCACAAAGTTTAAAAGTGTTGTTCTCAAAAAGATTTCAAGTATTTGGGCTTATAATATGTTGCTGATTCTGAAGTATCAAAACCAGCAAGGAGGAAGGAGACAAGCATCTAAACGTGAGTAAACTTGATGAACTTAATACTTCTAAGTGATTGAAGATATCCCAGGAAGACGAATGTCATTACCGCAGAGACACTGCATGGCGTTTAGTGTTATTATTCCAACTACGTGGGGGAAGTGATGTTAGAGAAAGTTTCTGAAGATAAAAGAGGTACACAAGTATGACATATTCAGGGGAGATAAATGTATAACATGAGGGAGGTGTTATCAGTTATTCTTTCGGTGGGAATGTGTGTACTTCGGGTTCTTGAGCTTCATACACAATCATTAGGGAAGAAAGCCATTGTTTACTACAAACATTGGGGAGGTGTTTTCTTTCTGAGCATGATGTGTATTCGGGAGAGTTCTTGGATATTGGTGTACTTCGGGTTCTTGAGCTTCATATACAATCATTAGGGACGAAAGATGTGAACATTGGGGAGGTGTTCTTCATTACCCTCATGATTTGTATTCGGGAGAGTTCTTGAGCATTATACAAAGAGACTGACTGCATCAATTCAACTACTTGGGGGAATTGTTCTCTTGACACATTTTGGAATGGATCGCTTCAGACGTCAGTTGAAAAGAAATATGAGAAGATTGTTTTATGTGTGGGATGATACGGTGTTGTTCTTCTATTGGATGATATAACCTCGAACGAAGAATCACGGTGATTATTCTTAAAAGGATCTGCAAGATCGATGATAATTGTGTGCTTCTTTGTGCACCTGGCTAATGGAAGCTTGAAAAAAAGCTTTGAATCTGCTCACCTAAAGGATTTTCGGTTTGGGGGGAAGCTGCCAAAGTCTCTCTTTCTTAAAGGCTCATGTTCTGTCTTCTATTCTGGAGCCTCGGAAGCTTTGGTGGTGGAAGTTTAAGAGATGACGAATTCTATCTTCTACGACGTGCTGGTCGATATCCTTATCTCGGTACTTGTATAATCATCTTCTTATTCTATATCATCTTCTCTATCATTGTAAATATTTATCAAAAACCAAAATACAAAAATAGAAAACCAACAAAAAGAAAATAGAAAAATATAAAACCAACAAAAGCCCATAAAAATCAGAAAATTGAAAAATACCAAAAATATGTTTTTTCAAGACATGTCTTCTGGTATCGATAACATCTGTGGTCTTAGAAATGTTATTCAACAATGGCACGGGACCATAGATGAAGTTCGAGCAGAAGGTGTAAATATTTCTTTTTTCAAAACATGTCACAAACTATGGCTTGCAGTTATTTCAGACTATAACCTGCGCTTAACCATGGTTTGCTATTATTTCAGATAGCAACCCGCTCTTCAAGAAAGGAAAGTGCTACGCTAAACCAATTTTCAAATATTTCATGCACTTATCCTAAAACAAAATGAGGAAAGTATGTCGAAGGACTGCTGTTCCTACTCAAATATTTTTCCTTCAAAAATTCTTCAGAAAAATAATTGTTTTAACAAAATGGTGGTAAATGAGTTGCTTTAAAAACAATCAGATTCAAAGTTTTTATAAAATTTGCAAACTCAATCAATGACTTCAGCGCTTTTAAAATCTTCAGAAAATGAGTCATTGATTGAGGGGGAGAATGTTTTCAAATTTATATCATCTATCGGACTTATCTAATTATCCTAAATGCTTAACTGAAAAATGATGTTAACCTACGTTGAAGGACTAGGTGCCTAGGATTAGATGATTAGAGTTTGATAAACACATTATTCCCATACCTTTTATGATATGATTGATATGTTGGATTGACTTTTATTAGTCGATTGCTGTTTGGGTGTTGTCGACCACCATATATCTGTTTGTATATCTACTAACGTATGCAGATATCATTGGTATATAAATGTTCCCGATCCAGATCCCACAAATGAAGATGATTGGATGCCAAAAGGAAAGGGTAACTATATCTTGGGTTGACAAATGAAGAAACGAAGCTTAATTTGACTTCTATGGAGAGTTGGCATGATAAAATGCAACGTAAGAGGTCTCACTGCATTAGCAGATGTTTTTCTTCATCATCAAATGAAGAAATGAAGCTAAATTTGACCTCAGTTGGCATGAAAAAATGCAACGTAAGAAGTCTCACTGCTTCAGCAAACGGTTTTCTTCCAACCCTCAGCAACAACAACAAAAGCAGCTTAACCACCTAACGTATCTTTGTGCAGGATAATTGTGATGATACCATTTTCTTAAAACAATTTTGAAAATGTTGTTTTGAAAATGAAAAATATTGTTTTGAAAATAAACTGGACTAAATTTTGAAAATCACCGGACTTCATTTTATCAAAACTTAAGTCACTCAATCATCGACTACGGTCATCGATTGAGGGGGAGAGTGATTTAAAATAAAATATTTTCAAACAATATCTCTTCATAAAAGTCCGTTTGTACAATAATAAGTAGTGATCTAAAGATTTAATGTTATGTCATGGTATGATTTTCTTTAAAACTCAAAGATCTTTCGAAATGAAATTTTTTCTGTTCTTGTTTGATTGTGAAATTGTTTTATTTTACTTAAGGATCTCTTAAAAACTATCATACCTGACACTAACAATCTTTAATATCTTTAAATGGTCCTTATATGTCATTTTTCAAAATCAAATCTTGCCAAGTCTTTCCCCAAAAATTTTTAAATGATTTAAATCAATTGGGATAACAAATCTCAATTGGTTTGAAATTTTTGATCGGGGGAGAGATCGTGATTTAAATCTCAAATCTGTTTTAATGGAATTGGTTTTAGTCCTTCAAAGGCACTCCTGCCTCCATGTGCCAAACAATTTCAATATACATAATGCACATGTTGAGGGGGAGCATTTATCCAAAAACTAGATGAGTTTTTAAATCAGGCACATTTTCTCCCATGTTTACTAAACCGTATTAAATCACTTGAGATCCAAAATCTCAAAGGGTTTGATATTTTTGATCGGGGGAGAATTTGTGATTTAATAATGAAATTTGAGAAAAGATGATCGTTTTGATTCAAGTGTGCATACTGCTCTCTCATATGTGCTAAACGCTTTCGAATCTCGAAGCACATATTGAGGGGGAACAAATGGTTTCTTAATGGCTTTTGTGTTTGTGGATGTGCTTCAAAAGAACTCTTTCCTCTATGTGATAAAATGATTTAAAATCCAAAGCACATATTGAGGAGGAGAAATTACCAAGAAAATCAAATGGCTTTTTCTACGGAAATTGTGATCAAGAAATTATTTCAAAGAATGATCGGTGCAGAACCGTCAAGTTTTCTCACGCAAGTTAACCACTTGTGAATGATTAACTGTAAGGAACTTAAAACAGTTCACACACCAATGCAATTTAAGATCAGGAGAATACAGTGGATTCCCGGGTCGTTATGTCCCACGGAGGATGACTGGTGTTTAACACAATCAGATGTCGAGTAATCACTAAGGATAGTGATCAGTAAGGATATATATTAAACGTTTAGAAAAGAAATCCATTAAAAGGTAGCTATAGGAATGACTAGTGATAGGAATCACTAATGAGCTGTAGACTAACACAATTTGTGGTCAGTAGGAGGCACCCTGTATTGCTGGGCCCTTAGGTGACATAAGAGGACTAGAATTTAACGTAACCACACACTTGACAAAATTCAAGGAATGTCAATTAGTAAGTGTTCACCAATTGAACGCACTCTTTTGAACTGCCAAGACGTGGCTAGTAAGAAACTTTATTAAAGAACTAGTGTTAAAGGCATCTTTTTCGGTAAACTAAAAGAACCATTAAAGAGGAGGAGTTATACACGAAACCTAAAATTTAGTAAAATAGTGTATCTCCTTTCTCAAGAAAACTTCGTGTAGGTGTTTGTGTTTTCGGTAATTCTTTGGTAAACAAGGGGGAGTTATACACG